>RJWM01001357.1:0-158876 GCA_004363535.1 Dasyprocta punctata | reverse complement strand
ACACACACACACTTCTTGCAGGCTCTGTATTTTAATCAACTAGATTTAAAACCCAAGACCTGTTTGTGAAGGCAAGTATGAGAAATAAAATCACAGACTGAAGCACGGTTACCTCACAATTTCCTTACCCAAACCCTTCGAGGGATGTGTCAAACTCAACAAAAGCTGGAGTAACCGAGGATCCATGGAGTCTGATGTCATGTGGGGTTGTCATGGAGACCAAACACTTCACCCTGGTCAAGGGTACAGTGCTTCCTTCGGCAGATTTCACCAGGCTTTTGCTTATTCGGTAATGGTTATCTTCATGCAAGCTAAAAACGTTATCAGAGCCCAGACCTTCCAGAGAGGTGAGCATGCTACCTGTAAGTCAAAGAAAATCTCTTGGGAAAATGATCATGTAGAATCTAAAAATAGCCTTACATATCTGGTTTGTCTTTAAGTATTACTACTCTTTAATTATGAAATATGATTATTCTCTTTTTAAATAATAAGGCCATTATACAGTCCCAAGGTACTTTATGTTCCTTCCTAAACTTAAATAGCTGTCTTCCTTTTAATATAACACTTATGTAATGTGCACACTATAGAAATTTTGGAAACTATTCAATATAAATAAGAGGAAAAATCACCAGTAATCACCACCTAAGCCACTGTTTCAATATAATTTAACTATACACCTCAGTTAGTGGTTTACAAACCAGGTTATACTTTTATTTCACAAAACTACTTTTTATTATTTCCTCTTCCAGAAGAAAAATACTCTAGAAGTATTGTAACAAAAAAGTTATCTTTCTTATGAAAAAGTATCAGTAAATAGGAGTAAACTGTTTCCCTTGTCTATATGTATTTAAATGGCAACAATTTGAAAATCAAAAAGACAAATTCGAAGCAAACTGTTCTCTCTCCAGAGATGCATCATGAACATAAAGGAAAAAACTTTCCCACTGACAATGAACCACATGAAAATGTATATCTGTTTTCCTCTTCAATGTGCTGGACATTCAACACAACTATCTTTCTTATGGAAAGCAGCTATTTTTGTTTCTACTCCTAGCAAAAGGAATCACAACTCAATTCTAAAGAACTACGAAAGTACTATACAAAAGTAACAATAACCAAAAAATGCATAGATGATCTGTGTGTTAACCGACATGAAAAACTACAGAACACGCTGTTTCCCAATAAACCTAAGCTGGAACTCAAAAGATTTTAACATTTCCATAGCACAGCATCCCTGAGGAGGATAGAAGATCAAGACGGAAGTTGCAGTGGTTGAAAGCTGTTAATCTGACTTTAGAATTCTCACTTGAGAAATGAAGGCGTGGACCTAGAGCACCACCACCTGCTTTCAGAGCGGCTAATGGTTGTATTTTCCCTTGTCTGCTTCACTAGTAATGCGCGTCTAATACAGCACACAAATGCCTCATCACACAGCTAACTACGTGAAACCCATTACAAAGTAAAAGCCATGGGAACCGCAGAATTAACCATGCGAGGAAATACAGAGCAGTTGGGCCCCGAGCCCATCGCCAGCTCTTGGGGAATGAGGAGGCCTTACGGTCCCTACGAGGGACGGGGGAGATCTCTGCACAGTGATTCCCAGGTCACTCTTCAGCAACCTAGTGGACGCCTCTTCCTTGGATGGACCACACAGGTCCCCTGCTGATTCCACACCCCTTCTCAGCCTTCTCTGTGCGAATCCCTGCCCTGTCCGGCGGGTGGGGAGCTCAGGAGAGCTGGCCCAGGGCCCCGTTTCCAGATGCAGGATGGCCTTGGTGTCCAGCTCCCCCTGGAAGCCACCTAGCTTCACTTCTTTGCCTACTGGGCTTGCACTCCTTGGTGGATATCTTAAACCACTTTGATCAGTATCACATCCTCCCGCGGCAGTGTCCTGCAATCCCACAGCTTGGCAGTAGTAACCTGATTAGCCACTCCCTCGTCTGACAACAAACAGCAAATGTTACTTGATAAAGCCAAGGAAAGGATGGCCCTCCTTTGAAGCATCTCCCCTCAGGCAGGGGGAGGTGGGCTGTGATTCTCTTCCCCTCTGCACACCTGCACCATCAATCACCGCTTCCCTGCCCTGCCTGCTCCCTGGCTCAGTTAACTGTCCCACACGTCTTCATTTAAACAACAATGAACCCCTTCCATTCTTTTATAAACTCCTTACAATAATATTAATCTAACACAGCAAGGTGAAGGTCAAAAGTCAACTTACTTCTCATCTCGGGCTCGTAACTCAGGGAGCTTGGCTTGTGGACCCTGTATTGTTTGAGCAGTTTCTTGTCCCAGGCACCACAATTTAAAGGACTTGCCAAACGCAAAAACTCCCTATGAAAGAGACCAAGCAGTTAATCCTAGATTGTAAATATTACATAACCCAGAAACCAAACACAAAAAAACTGGGGGTTTAGTGAATTACAACAGACTAGTGTTTTTTTGTTTTTTTGTTTTTTTTTTGCGGCACCAGGGATTGAACTCACAGCCTCGTGCCTGCCAGACAGGTGCTTAAGCCACTGAGCCAAACTCCTAGCCCTGGTTTTTTTTGAGGCAGGGTCACACTGTGTAGCTCAGGTCGGCCTTGTGCTCGCGTTGTAGCCCAAGCCGGCCTCGAACTCACAACGCTCCGCCTACCTCAGCCTCCCGAGTGCTGGGATTAAAGGCATGCGCCACCACACCCGGCTCGCCAGACTAGTTTAAATACAAAAAGAAGTGCAAAGTTACTAATCACCTTATACTCCAGCCTGATCCTCCTGCCTCAGCCTCCCAGAATGTTAGGTCTGGCTGAAACAGTCTTTAGTGCTCTCTGTGTCTCTAATCTTGTCTCAACTCATTCCATTTTCCACTATAGTTACTACTTTTCAAAATTAACAGGTGCTCCATGTTAATGCTGCGTGAGACTCTGCAGTGGCTCTCTGTTCCAAAGCCCCCACCCGGCTTACTGTGCTGTCCCGCAGGAGACAACTTCCACCTGTCTCCAACACCACTGCTCTGGGACTTCCCCCACCACATACTCATTCCAGACCCGCACCGTTCTAACTCCCTAGGAATGCTGTGCTTCTCATTGCTGAGATTCTTTCCTCTACATAAAACAAAACAAAAGAAAAATCTGGCTAACTCCTCTCCACACTTTACTTTTTAACTGTCATTTCCTCTACAAAGCCTCCTCTGAACCCCCTTCCCAAATCTGGGTAAGAGGCCTTTATATCAACTCAGTAACACTGCTGTTGCAGAACTCAACATTTGGCATTTTAATTTTCTGCCCCACTATGCATTTTCTCAGAGTATGAAGTTCCCCGTGGATCGCCAATATTACCCCAGTATCTGCCACGCGACAGACATCCAAAAAATGGACAATTTGCATTTCTACATCAGGAAAAGCCAGTAATGGATAAATCTATAATCTCAGCAAACGAGCAGCTGTGTTCTTATTTTAAGCACTGAGAAAAGGTGAGAATATTCAGAGGGGCCAGGATCTAAAGGTTGCTTCCTCCTGGAAGGGGTGGGTAGATGTCACCAAGTGTTCAAGAATTCCACACGGTAGGATTCCTCAACATCCTACCATTTATGACATCATGTAAAAAATGCACAATACTTTTTCAATTTCCAACAGCAGAAAGAAAAGGCTTAAAAAGTCACATACCTTTAGCCAGTTTTTCATGGCAAGCAGTACAAACAAGTAATTTATAACCCATGGCTTACAAGTGAGCATGTACTTGTGCCACCACTTGACTTTTCCTTCCTTCCTTTTTGGTAATTTGCTACGTTAAAAGTGCCAAAAAGGATGAAGGAAAATATCACTGCTATTTTCAGAGATTTAGGACTGTGAACATGTCCACAGATGACAAACGAGATAAACACGACTGTCTCATGCAGCTTGTTATCAGGGCCTAGCATACATCATCATTTCACAAATGTTTACTTCAAAGCTTTTATTCAATCCATTCTTAGCTTGAAGTCAGCTTAAAAATTACAAATAAATTTCAACCATTTTTAAGCAAGCTCCTAAATGATTTATAGGTAACTTAACAAAGACAGACATAATCTAATGAAAAGAGTGCTTCACAGTCCCGAAATGACAAGGTATGAGTGTAATTTTGTAAGTTGCTATGTAATTTCAAAGAATGTGCAGAAGTTTAAAAATAGAAACCAGCAACCTCCATTTATAAAACATACAACACTCTTTCTCTTGCAATGAGGGGAATAGATGAATATGTGTGTGTATTTCTTCAATGATTCACAAACTGTGGTGCAACCACAACCTAGAATATTATTCAGTGACAAAAAAGAACAAGTCTGAGGCACCTAACGACTTGTATGCCTGTCAAGAGCATTGTGTCAGGAAAAATCCTCGTCTCCAAAGGCCTCGTACTGTCTGGCTGCACGTACGACAGTCTCACCGTGACAAAGTTATGCAGCTAGGGGCCAGACCCGTGGTTCCCAGGGGTCGGCATGGTGGAAGGTCAGGGAAGGACACTGAAGGGCAGCAGCAGGGACTCCTGTGACTCCCAGATCAGGGGGTGGTTACACAAACCCACACACGTACGCAGGAAGAGAGCATTACACTCAAACCTGCATACTTCGTGCTGGTATCAACTTCTGGTGTTGACACTGTACTGCAGTTCAGTGGGACAGGACCAGCGGGACACTTGGCACGGAGGACAGGAAATATGACCCACTACCTGCACAAGGTACTCTATACTTGCTGTATAGAATTCTTTCAAAATAAAAACTTTAAAAGGTATTTTTAGAAGGTTCTATCGTATCAAACTTCTTACGTAGACATAAATTCTGTCTATATTACACAAGACTATTTTTAACATAAAATGAAGCATACGAGACAACTGTGGGGTGAACCCCTGCTGACCATTTGGTAGACTCGTTCCCCGTCTCCCCTTTGACCATGCTGTCCATTCTTCCTTGTGCTCGCCCGCGGTAACCGAACTGCCCGCTAGGGCGCGTGTGCCCGTGTCACGCACGGTCGGTGGAGGCTGTGCACAAAGGGGGGGGGGCGGGCACTGACCTCAGCACCATGGGCTCCAGGGCCTGCGAGGCCAGCCGCTCGAACATGCGCTGCAGGGGCGGGTGCAGCACGTGGTCCTCGTCCGCCAGGGCCGCGCTGCACCGCTGCAGCAGCCGCGCGTGAAGACCGGCTTCACACATGACCTGCTGGTTCCTCTCCGTGTGCACCAGGGACTGCAGGATGTTTGCCACCGCCAGCTGGAGGTCCAGAGCGTGCTAAGGCCACACAGAGACCCACGTCACCCGGGCGTGCTTGGTGAGACCAGTGACCGTTCTTTCTGCAGGAAGCCTGTCTCTTCTGAGTCTGTGTGTGTGTGCTGAGCTACGTCTCTAAATTTTTTTATTTATTTTCGATTTTTACTTTTTGTGGTATTAGCGATTGAGTCCAGGGTCTTTGCACTGAGCTACATCCCCAGTCCTCTGCATTTTTTATTTTGACCCAGGGTGTTGCTAAGTCCTCAGACAGGATTTGAACTCTGGATCTCCTTGCCTCCGTCTCCCTGACACTGATATTACAGGTGTAATCCCACCACACCTTTTTTTTTTTCCTCAGTACTGAGCCCAGGGCCTCTGCACTGAGCTACATTCCAGCTGTTTTTACTGTTTATTTTGAGACACAGTCTTGCCAATTGGCCCGGACTAGCCTCAAACTTGTGGCCTTCTTGCCTCAGTCTCCTGTGTAGCTGAGATTACAGGCACGCATCACCACGGCCAGCTGAAACACACCTTGTAATACGAGGTCATAGATGTTTCAAAAATACATCCAGACAAGTGAAGGACTGGCTTAGGACAACACAGCGATTCTGGAACAGGGCTAGCCAAACATTTCCTGTTTTAATTTTGGTAGACGCATACCGACCTAGATTCTATTTTCTTACATTTCTTCTGGATTATATGGCTACAAAACTCACAGTAGTTCTACTTTTAAAGAAAAAGTGGGGGGCTGGGGATTTAGCTCAGTGGCATAAGTGCCTGCCTGGCAAGCACAAGGTCATCAGTTCAATCATCGGGGCAAAAAAAAAAAAAAAAAAAGAAAGAAAGAAACAAAAAGAAAAAAAGTGGGTGCAACGTCTTTCTTCACAATGGGTTATAAACCAGCCTAAAGGAAGCCTATCATTTTCATTTGGAACACGTTAGGCCTTAGAAGTCATGTGACATTTTCAAAAAATAGTGACCTAAACTCCTACTTTTGAGTGTTACATGTTCAAACAAATAATTTCAATGTAGCATCTTCAGTCATTTCTTTATTACTAAGTTTCCACTGCTGAGCAGGACTTATAAGGGAAACAATTACCCAGTATCACAGGTAACTACCTTGATTACATTTGTAACAAATGATTATATCCCCAAACCATATATATATATATATATATGTCATCCTGCACTCAAATAGAACCGTTTTCTCTATCTGCCTTTACCTACTTTAGCACACGTATGTAGCACCTCTTGCCCAACCCCCTTGCTCACACAAACATACCCATCCTCTTACTCCTTAGTGACAGAAGGAGCTCACCTCTGGCTGTGTCACTGACCCCACTGAGGCCAGGAGATCCAGCATGGCAAGCATGGCCCCAGGATGGATGACAACGGCGTCTGAACTCTGGAGAGACGACGCTGTCACGTGGACTTTCAAGTCAGCAACATTTTTTGCAGGGTAAACAGGGGGACTGGAAACAGAATGATATGCGTGCCTATAAAACAAGATAGGGTTATTTAGTATTTAACTCTGATCATTCTCACTCATTTTCTTCATCTTGTTACTTTTATTCACTGATAAGCAAAACATTTTGCAATTCAGTGATAGGTTATAAAACGCCTTACAGTTGGAATGTAAAATACAACATATTATCAAAGTCACATACAGATATTTAACTATCATTTCTTCTTGGGTCTTCTATGTTGCGACCATTTGGTAGTTGGGTTATTTCCCTAAAGAACGGCATCTAAACCAGAAGGTAAAAAAACTCCGTGAAACCAGTGATCCACTGCTCTAGCTGAGAGTTCAGACAGTTTCTGATGAGAGGTCATGTGAAATCGTACTCCTGAATGCGGCCGTTTTCTGCTGAAGTTGCCTGTGTGTTTTTACTCCCAGACCACGGACTACACCACCAAGAACTAACGAGATCAAAGTGGCACACTCTGTAACTGAGACGACCGAGTCAAGAGTTAGCGCAGGGCAGAGGCCACTGGTACTTTGTCTGGTTAATTGGGAGCTACATTCACTCTTGCATTTATCCCACTACCACTGAAAATATTTACTACACTTTGAAAAAATGTAGACGGCATATATCATGCAGCCAGAATCTAGAGCCAGGAAGCCGAGCTGTGTCCTGGATGTGTGCACTCTTTAGTCTCCTCTTCCCATTTCACACTCTCATCTGCAGTTCACGGATTCTGCGTATTCCCCATCTTGGCCCCGAGGAACAGATGCGGTGGCTACAGCCCACGGGAGCCCAGTGCTTCAGTGAGGATGACTGGGGCTTGCACGACTCCTCTTAACGCAAGGCCCTGGCGGAGAGCGGGCAGAGGCAGCCCTGGCACAGGAGCGGCCTGGGAAACGTGCTTCGGAGCAGTGATTTAGGAGCAGAGAATGGGCACTGCCATGTTTTCAAGGAAACGAAATAAAACAAAACACCATTTTCTCTCTTGCACAGATCCCAGGAAAGCACTCGGCTTCACACACAACAGGCACACACCGCCCCTAGTTTATTTACACGCCAGGCGCCCTCCACCCAGTCACACTTCCGCTTCCTATGGCTTGCTGTTTCTCATTAAGAAAGATTTAATTTCTACACTGGCTAAAAACAGACTTCTCAATGCTTATTACTAATAGGTACTTTCTTCCTGTTGCTCCCTTTATATTTTAAAGTGTTTTGATATATCTTTAAAAAACCTCCTAATTTCTCTATAGTGTAAAAGGGTTTATCAACCCTTGATTGCAGAAATTTCATAAAACTTTTTATTATACATAAAAATGATCCAAATTTGGGGAAAAAACCCTCTAACTGTAAATTTTACTTATAACCCTTTCTTTCATACTTCTGAATTAAAAATTTAATATAGATATTCACTTACATTATGGTTATGCCCAGTAAGACATCTTTAGGTGTTTGAAAACTAACTCTCCACTAATATGTAGCTCTTTCGGCAGTAAACTTTTAAAAAACAATTACATAAAAAACAATATTCTCATAGAAGAGTTTTGTGGCTTTCAAGCCAGAAAAATATGACAAATAATATTAAAATATAAAACCTGGCATTTATTTTAAACTAAAATTACACATATTATAACAGATGTTATATAATACTGACTTTTAAGTTTGTTTGTTTGTTTGTTTTGGTACTGGGGATCAAACTCATGACCTTGTGTTTACCAGGTAAGTACTTGAACCACTGAGCTAAATCACTGGCCCTACAATACTGATTTTTACTAAGTTGCTTAAATTACCACCATGGGGACTACCACTTTTTAAATTTATGGACTACATTTATTAAATAGTTGAATCATAAGTAAGACCTAGCCATTTGCAGACAGGATAAAATGACATTTCAGTATTAACTTATTTATCATGTTGCAGTTATTTTTAAGTCACAGTAACGGCGGCATTTTCACTTGTGTTTGAGGGCTCCTCGGCCTCTTTTGGGAATGCATGAGGGTTCGGATTCTGCATCTACTCTGCCTTCTCCCCAGAGTGCGGAGCCCCGAGGCCTGGGGTGGTGCTGGCACGCGACTGCGTTTGCCTCCTCCCTCCCAGTGCACAGCTGGTGTGCAGAGTTTGGATTATTTTGTATTTTGTTTTCACGTCCTCCAACACTGACATTGTTTGGGTATAATCTGTTCTATTATTCCTTCCCAATAATAAATAATGAAAGAAGTCCACCAATGTTCTTTCTCCCATGGTGGCTGCCCTCACACTGTAGAGTGGATTCTGTTCCTGCTTTTACTTGGCCCAAACTCGCCTGTTTTTTTTCCTTCCCTTTAATAAAACTTGTTATTATTTGAAATAAATAAATAAGTAATGAAAAATGGTCGTGTGTTTTAATTCTTTAAATGCGAGGCTGGCTAGTTCTTCTTCTTCTCTCAATATTTAAAACAACCTGAGAAGAATCTCCAGGATGTCACAGCTCAGGCAAGTCAGAAGTTGAGAGCTTCCTCACATGAATGCTCCACCGATCAGAAAAACACAACAGAACAGTATGCTTTCTTCTTCAGACAAAACCAACACGTTTTGCCAAAAGGAAAAACTGCCCATGAGCTGATGTGATTTGTCGAGAAGTCCTAGAAACACTGGACTGAGATTCTAATTTCCAAGGGTACTATACAGTATTCGAATCTGTGGAGTAAAAACGTTACCGCTCTTGCTCTTGTGCAGTTACTTCCTTATGATTGTTACTGTAACACAATGTACGCAGCACAACCAGAATGGTAGGGAAACGCTGGAGCCCTGGCTGGGGATGGCTGGGGACGCAGCTCAAGGTAGAGCACTTGCCTAGCATGCCCGAGGCCTGGGTTCACTCCCCAGCACCGCACAACAAACAAACAAAAGAGGCCACGCCAATCCTCTTAGCAGGGACAATCTGCAGAGCTCCTGTTTCGGACAGCACCCCGCTGTGCAACTGGGGACAGCTCACACGAATCAGGGATTCCCTCCACCAGTCCTGGTGACTCTGGGAGAGTCCTGCAGGGAAACCTGGTGTGTCTACACACAGGGGCGCTGCCAATGACGAAAAACTGCTTCTAATGGCAGGACATAAATTATGACAAAGAAGAAAACGCTCTCATCCCTTTGTTAAACAAGTTTCGATGGATATTCTTTTACAGGAAATGTACTCCTTTAATACATGAATTTCTGTTTATTGGGTGTGGGTTAATACAAAGGATTAAATGTTTTGAAACAGCAATTTTTAGGCCTTAAGCATTTATGTTCTGATCATTGTATTTTAAAATTGGGATTTTTAGGTAATTTTGACTACTTAGTAACTGAAATTATTTCTCTAACATCAGTAGTTCTTTGGGATCATAAGCACACAGAAACCTTCAGACAAAAAAATCTTTGTACTTTTTCATTATCCCAGAAAACTATCCTAAATCAACTTAGATTTATCTAGTTTATGGTTTCTTGAATTAAGACCAGCTCTTTTAGAAATAAGGGACGTGGGTCAGGGAAAGAGTAGTTGCTCAGCCAGAGCGAGGGCCTGAGTTTAATCCCCAGCAGCCCAAAACAAATCGCGACAGTAGCTCTGGGCACATACAATG
Source organism: Dasyprocta punctata (assembly GCA_004363535.1). Classification (NCBI taxonomy): domain Eukaryota; kingdom Metazoa; phylum Chordata; class Mammalia; order Rodentia; family Dasyproctidae; genus Dasyprocta; species Dasyprocta punctata. The sequence continues at coordinate 148,597 of RJWM01001357.1, read as the reverse complement.
AACAGCCACAGCTTTAGTTAAAACTATTCTGAACTATGCCTTGGTTAAGCATGATGAGATGTAAGCCCCAGTATAAACTTGAGAGAGGAAAAAAAATACATCTTTGCACATACCTAGTAAGTGTCACCTTGGAAATATAGTTGACCCTCTGTATTCATGGGGGTTTGGGTTTCTGGACCCCAAAATCCACAGATGCTCAAGTTCCTTATATAAAATGGCATGCTGTACAGATAGCCTAAGTCCATCCTCTCAAGAGCTTTAAGTCATTCCTAGATTACTTACGACCCCTAGCTCCATGTTAATAGCTGCTAAACTGTATTGGCTGAGGAACAGATAACAAGAAAAAAGTCTGAACATGCTCAGCACAAATGAAATTTTAAAAAAGAATTCCAGTTTGAGGTTCTCTGAACCTACAAACAGAAGGCTGGGTACATGGCACGCAACAGAACGCGTGATCAGTGCTTCTGGTCCATCAAGCACAATCACCTTCAAGTTTCAAAATCTGAACAACAGCAGTCAGATGCAAACAACAGTACAAGGTGCGGGCATGGTGGCCCACACCTGAAACCCCAGCCCTCGGGAGGCTGAAGCAGGAGGACTGCTGTGAGTTTGAGGCCAGCTGGGGCTACACAGTGAATGCAAGGCCAGCCTGAACTGCCTGGTGAGACCCTGTCTCAATCAACCAATCAATCAATCAATCATTCCAGCAGCTCACTGGGATCTGTCTCTTGTAAAAGCCACAACTGGAAATATTTATGTGAGAGTTAGGGATATGCATTTGCTCATGCGGAAGACAAGGGGAAGAAGAGGAGGTGGCGCTCAGGGCACAGACATGGCCCTCAGTGCGGTGCGAAAGCATGCGTTCACGTCTTCTCTGCACTCTGGCCGACTGCTGCTGTGTATACTCAGGAGCTCGGTGGCTGAGGCACCTTTGCATGGGAACAGGCAAAGGAAGTCCTAGGCAGGTGGCTGTCTTCACTTTTTCAAAGGTTAGCTCTGACAAGTCCCCAGTACACATCAGATTTCAACTGGCTGAACCTGAATGAAAAAACACACATTTCCTTCTGGAGCCGCAAGGCTGAGGTTCATGCTAGCGGCATAGTGTCAGGCCGAGAACGCCCCCAACACTTAGAGCAGAAAGAAAGAGTGAAAGTATCCTACTTAAAGGGGCTTTAAAAGTCCTTACTTCCAACATAACTTTAATGAGAGATAACATTTGCTCTTGAAACAAAATATGTAGTTTAGATTACATAACAGAGGCAAGATTCCACGTGTCCTTCATGGCTTCGTAGCATAAACACATTGTATTCTTATCAATACTCTCAAAGGAAATGAATAATTTTTAAATCTAAAAAAATAATAAACTGAATAGCAAGAAAATACTAAAGTTACAAAACACAATCACCACATTAACACATAAGTAAGCACAGGAGAAAAAAAAAACCTTCGCAAATGAAGATTGACTTCTCTGAGATCAGTACCTTTTCCTGGACAAAGCTGGTGTCCCCCAAGGAGAGGGGAGAGAAGACTCACTTGTCAGGCAAGGAGGGATCTGTTCTGCACGACTATAGACAACAAAACAGACAGGGCGGTTTAGAGAGGTTAGCAGAGGAGAGCACCAGGTCGGCAGTTGGTTAGTTTCACAAGAAAAGCCAGTAAAAGTGTAATAAGGGGCATCCTCCATGTTCAGCAGACAAGGAACACGACTACCACACATGCACCGAATGGAACAGAGAGCATGCTCCAGGAAGACGCTGCGTCTCTTCACACTCACGTTCAACACGCTGCTGCAGCGCAATGCCCTAGGCCCCATTTCTGGCAATGCAAACCAAAAATGAGGTATACTAACTACCGTCAGCAGAAATGAGAAAAGGGTCTCGTTACACAAATGTGCGCAGCTTATGCTTACAATGCTAACAATCCTATGTTTCCTCTCAGTGATGACATACACACGTTTTTATTTTTGAATGAGAAAAAAAAGGGAAACAATTTTCTTACATTACCTGGATTTTCCAATCTAAATATTGAAGACTAAGAAATACTGCTATGAAGCAAGAAATCTCTCTGTAGATATTTAAAAGTAAATATTCCACAGTAAATAAAACAATGCAACAGAAGCTCTGGTAACTTGGTCTATTTCTGAATACAATACAGGAACAATTCATTTATATTAGGAAAGAAAACCGGCAGCTCAGACGTGATAATGCTTGGAACAGATAAATTAGCAGCATGATCACTCCTGCACTATTCTCAAAAAGAGGACTTAATTAAAAACCAGTAGAGCTCAGCACTATATAAGGGTTCAGGCAGAGGCTCTCCCGGGGTGTCCCTCAGAACCCTGGGTTTCCCCGTCCTGGAGACGGCCGCCTCACACTGAGACCGATGACCAGCCAAGGGCAGGGGAGGACCACGGCGGCCCCGCGCAGAGCTCAGGCGGCACTGGCCCCGCGCACAGAGGCCTGGTGCACAGCAGGCTGCCCGCAGGCACTTGTGAATGCGCTGCTGGACTCCTGACCTTGACGGTTCAAGACACTGACGTGGGCGCTTCTATCATTTCTCGAGAATTACGAAACGTCGAGAATGACGGGTTCCCTGCCATCTGCAAATACGCATGACTGTAGCCACGTTCTCCTGTTGATAACCAGGACCGCTACGTCCAGGTGCTCCTAAGGTTTTGAGGGTAAAGAGGAAGAAGAGAACGAGGGTCAACACTGGCATCAAAGGAACTTCACAGGCACTTCCCACTAAGTGCCACGAAAGCTAACTGAGCCTGGATTTAGAAATCCTATAAAGACCTCCACACTGAGAAAACGAACACCGGGGCAGCAGTAGCTCCTCAGGTGACACACGCCAGGCTCAGGAGCAGGTTCCCTTCTTGCACCTTTCCTGGGTTAAGGAACAGCTCGAGTCCTACTGCGGAAGTCATGCTGAGGACACCTGTAACGCAGCAGACAGAGCAGAGTCGTACCTGTCGAAAGAGTCTGTGGCTACTTTGTAGAGATAAATAAAGAGTTTACTGCAGTGCCGTAAGGTGGGTGACACGGAGTCCATGGAGGTCACTTCTTCCTCTAACAGTCTTTGAAACAGCTGAGTGTTGGAGGGGAAGACGTTCATGGCGCTTATTTTTCTTAGGTCTGAGAAGCAGCCAAGAAACCGAACGGCATCTGCCAGCTTCTCATACTGGATCTCTGTCTTGAAGAAGTGCGAGTTGGCTGGCTCGTAACGCATGGCCGCGGTCAGGGTGCAGAACACGGTGTGGAGGAGCTCGAACACCTGGTTCTGGTTCACCTTCTCCCAGCCGTTCTTGGGGGGACAGCTCAAAGATCTCTCCATGGCCACGAGCAGGGACGTGATGTACACAAATCCTCCGACTTTTCTAAACACTGTTCTTGAACGATGGCTTTCTCGAAGGACGGACAGAAGGGCCTAGAGAGGACAAACGAACATAATTCAAATGTTTAAAACACCAAAACAAAACCCACCGTGCAAGGATGTCAAAGGCAAACACCATTCTGTGAACATCTGATATGAACGAATTTGTCATTTATCCAGTAAGTAGCTACATGAAAAGCACATCAAATATTTTGCTAATTCCCAAATGCCACATTAGGACCAGGGATATAGCTCAGTGGCATAGCGCCTGCCTGGCAAGCACGAGGTTTTGAGTTTGAACCCTGGTACCAAAACAAAAATCAAAACAAAACAAAAAAGCCATACTAAAGGCAGAAGATAAGTTCAGGTAACACAATCACACATTTCTTTTTATAGGTTGGGCTTATTCCCAAATGCTAGCTGACAAGCTTTTCCTCTATGTTTAATTGACAGAACAGGTCTAAGAAATTAAACCTAAAGTGAACAAGTAAACTGAACTCTTCATTCCCCAAACTGCTATACTTTAGCGTGGCTTATTGTTAAAAAGAGCACATCAAAGTATTATCTAATGTTCTATTGGGAAGTATGTACCAGGCAGCAGGGGCTTTCTCAGGTTATCTTCTTTAATCTTTTCTATGATGCTACAGGCTGACTGTCTCTTATCCAAAATGCTTGGGGCCAGCAATTCTCCAGCTATTTTTCAGAATATTTGCATATATGTAATGAAATATTTTGGGACCCAAGTCTAAATACAAAATTCAGTTGTTTCATGTGTACTTTACACACACAGCCTGAAAGAAATTTTATGCAATATTTTTAATGATTTTGTGCATGAAATAAAGTTTCATGGTATGGCATTGTCTAACTGTGGCATAAAATCTGCACTCAAAACCTTTTGGAATTTGGAGCATTACAGGTCTCAAGACTTTCAGTTTAGGGATGCTAAGCTAAGCTGGGTGCTGTGGCCCACACCTATAATCTCAGCACTTGGGAGGCTGAGGCAGGAGGATCACAGTAAAGCTGAGGACAACCGGGGCTACACAGTGAGTTCAAGGCCAGCCTGGATTACCAGGACTACCTGAAACCCTGTCTCAAAAAACAAAAACATAACCAAAACCAAAACAGATTAAAGATGCTTAGCCCTATTATTATTATAATACAGATGAGTAGTTAGGGCCCAACACGGTGAAATAATTTGCCAAAGACTACAGAATATGCAACAGAAAAAGTAGGATTTAAACCCAGGAGGGTCTAATTTCCCCTCTTGTGCACTTAACCAACTTAACCATGACATTATGTAGCCCTGAACCACAATCTGAAGTCTGTTTACACACACAATGGGCTCCTTGCCTTTCTGCTTCAGTATTAGTAATACAGCTAGTGTCTAATCTTACTTAAGACACAATTTATAACCTTCCTAGTGGTAAGAGGTCAGGCCTACTACTTACAAGGTAGTTAGGTGATCTCTCTCACCCTTCCCCTGTGGTAAATAGGGTGTGACTTATTTTATAGTACTGCTAAGGAGTAAAATGAAAAAAAGTTACCTAAAACTTTTAACACACTATTATCTACTATTCATTACATATGTATGTATATATGTACAACGCAACATCTAACATTTTATTTCACAGACTATCTATCTATTTAGTATTTATTAAGATGTTCTACTTGGCAAATTTGCTTTTTAATTCAAGATAATTCCCATAAGCCAAGATAATGACTGCAAAGGTTTATTAACAGTATGTCAATATATACTGGAAGAATGATTGGACTTTTTTCAAACCCCTAATGAGTATGAAGCTATGGGTTTTTCTGAAGTTGTGAATTTTCTGTACTTCAGATTTCTGAAATTTCCCTGCCTCTAACTGAACCATAAAGCGACTGAAAATAACGCCAGGTCTTAGCTGTGGGGGAGAGGACCCCGGCCCTCCGCGCACCCTCAGGATGTCGGTCTTCAGCTGCAGCTCCGTGGGCGGGGCCGAGTGCATCAGCCCCAGCAGGGTGCCCATGTCGTCATCCCCGTTGGGAGACAGCACCAGCTGCTGGATGGTCATGAGGGCGTGCTGCCGACACTGCGGGTACCGCACGATGTTGTGTGCGCACCTGGCTCCTCCAAACTCCCGGAAAATCCCTTGAAGAAAGCAGAAAAGGTACAGCATGGAGAATTCGAATGTTCTGAGGGGAGTCAGATGGATTCAATTCAATTTCTTTTGTAGACAGCAATTCAAGAGAATGCAAGTTAAACTTGAGCAGCTATTCTTCCTATTAAATTACAAAGCAAAAACTGTACTGTGGGGTGCCAGCAGACGGACACATGTATTTTCTCTAGATTTTTTAATGCGAGAGGAATGCCCTGAGACATTCCCTATGTCCAAATGCTCCAAATCCAGAACATGTGGAGATTTCATAGGTAGACATCAGGGGGTCCAACACTGAAGCCAATTTATAAAAAAGGTTTTAGATGAACAATGCACCAAGTAAATGAGACGTAAGCTAAACAAGGCTTTTAAAATATTAGGAAGAGAGCAGAATAACTCACCATGAGAAAAATTATAAGGAACCAACATTTTTGTCAAATAGGTGGACAGAAGAACAAGAAGACACACTCTGAAACAGGAAAACCAGTTATCACCCTGCTCTTGGACCATCACGCAGCCCGACTCATGGAACCCTCATCCCTACCACGCAGCAGGTCGCGGCCATGCAGCTGGAGGGAGCAGGCGCAGGGCCGATACCACCGTGGCGGGGTCTTCAGGCTGTGCGCCTGCCCGAGGCAAACTGCCCTCCCTGCGAACGCCCTCCACGAGGGTGAAGGCCCGCACCAAGCAAGCTAAGGCAGGGATGAGTGCCCCTCCCCAAGGAATTCTACTCTTTTGCTTTTAGACTAGCAGGTCCACCCCTCTACTACTGACTTCTCTAAGTGGTACCACGATTATTTGTATATCTGGTCCCCTGTGAAACCTGATTTCCTCCTGATGTGTGTTTCACGGAATATCTGCTGTGAGAACTGACAGCGTAGTCTGCTGTGACAGTCACTGTCCTTATCTGGGTCGCTGTCTGCTGACTCTATAACCTTCAGTGACCTTGCAGTGAGTGTGACACAGGTGCCTGAGATTCAGCACATGCGATCCGTGACACCCTTTGATTATGGGAAGGTCATGCATACTTACTACCAGCTGTCAGGTAAGGACCACCACATAACCATAATGCATAATATTTCTTAAATCGTTACTAGGGGCAATGCCTTAACAAGGAAAAGAGAGATTGGTCACACAGGCGAGCTCTCCACTCCCCTATGATCGCAGGATGGTCCCGGTCTTCCCCCTAGAACCCTCAGACACTTCATCAAAATTTGCAGGATAAACTGTTGCTCCTATATCTTTATTACATTTCTGAGGATCTCAGCCAACTGAATCTAATTGGTGGCAATAAGAAGGGTCTGTATCACACTAGAAACTGTTACCACAGAACTCACTAAACTTCATACACACTGTTTCAATTACTTTCTAAATTCAATCAATTCTATCTGGCATTTGCCAAACTTGTATGTATTCAATTAATTAATTAATTAATTATTTTGTACCGGGGATCAAACTCACCACCTCGTGCCTGCCAGACAGGTGCTTATACCACTGAGCTAAATCCCAGGCCCAAAATTGTATTTAAATAACTACTTATACAATTATGAGTTTACACCTTTCTAAGTTACACTGCAATTTTCCTGAGACAGAATTATTTCTGCATCTCTAACACCCAGCACAGGGACCAGTTGCACACCATGCATTTTAAACACGCTGCAGGTTGAATTTCTCTGCATTCAGCACAGTCACACCTGCATGCATGTGTGTGTGTGTGCGTGTGTGTGTGTGGGCGCGTGCACGTGGTGGGAGGAGTTCCATCACCCAGGGCCTTCCCCTAACCTGCAAGTACACCCCAAGCTCCCGGCACATCCTCCAGAGGTCGCCCGTCTAAGCCCGCCCGCCCACCTCAACGCCCTGCCCCTCACTCACTCCTCAGGCTGCCCTGACCTCAGGGCCTCACAGCTTGTGGATGTGGACTAAAATTTCAAGGACTCTTTTGAAAAAGCAAGCACAGCAGTTGATAAATACAGTTGTGCTACCTGTCAGCTACAGAAAGAAACTGAAACCACAGCTAAAGCAAATTATTCAATGAAATACTTCTACCTTGAAAAGATTATGTTTTACTAGAGAATAATTTTTCGATATTGCCCTACTGTCATAATGTTGCAATACTCCAACATGTATTACTATAAAATTAAGAAAATCACCACATGAAGCAAGTATTTTGGAAAAAACATAAAAAGCAAATTATTTAAATAAGAGTGCACTATGTAAGCAAAAAAATTTTAAAACACTACTTTAAGCACAAGGAATGGTATAAAAAAACAATAAAATTTTGAAATAGTAACAATGTTATATATTTTGTCATTAGTGTACGTCAAAGGGTCCAAAAGGACCCCACTTTCAAGGCTGTGGCCATCTTATCAATGAACCCACAGCTTTTCCTCCAAGTGCAGGCGCCTCCCAAACCGAGGACCCCACACGGGGCCGAGGTGGGCAGCCCCGCGTCTCCCCGGTTACCTGCGTTTGTGTTGGACCCCTGCAGGAGCACGGTCAGTGTCTCCATGACCAGAAGGGCCAGGTGCTTCTGGTCTTCAACTGAACTATTATTTCTTGAGTCCCCTATGAAAAAAGTTCAAAGACACAGATCACAAATGTGATAAGCTTATTTTTTTTCTCGATTCAGTTTTGTTTTTAATAATTTCTTTAGATATTTCCCTGACATTCACTTTCCACTACAGGTGGTACAACCTCTAAAATGGCACCTTGAGACTCTACTCTTAAGTGAGATCAATCGGACACACGTGTAAATATCACACTGTTTCTGTGGCATGAGAAACTGAAAGTGTAAATAGGGACCAAAATAACAATAGATATTGTGAAACAGGAAGAAATTGTTCAAAAGGAAAGAGGGAGAAGGGGAGGGAGGGAAGAGAAAAAAAGGATAAAATGGAAACAAAGCTTTGCAGATAAGAAGGGAAATGGGATGAAGAGGGGGAGGAGAAGAGAAAAAAAGAACTGTGATATATCACATACAGGTACAAGATTGCTAGGATGAATGTGATGGTTATGTATATCTAAATTGTATCAATAAACATAAAAGAAAGTAAAACGCATGTCCAACATCTTGCTAAAAGTGGGCTGGAAATCAGTAACAGATTTTATCTCGGTATCACTAGAAAGTCATCTAACAGGTATTAAAAATAAAAATGCCAAAATTAAATACATTTACCTGCCAAGGGATGTCAATAGCAGAATGCTAGATTTTAATGTACCAAAAAGAAAGAAGACTTCAAGACCTATTCAATTTATATTAAGTCACATTTAATACTTACTAGTTGCCAGAAACAACTATATTTCTTTCAGATTTATCAAAAAGGTACTAATACTAATGATGGGTACATAATATCACAAAATAGATGTATTTGCTTTCTACAAAAAAATCTGAAGTATCCACACATTTAATTATATGAACTAAGTTATAATGAATAATTCCAATTATTTCCAGAGTTTTAAAATTCCTACTTAGATGCAGAAAATACCAAACACTAGTTACAAAGATCGCACACGTTATTCCTCAGCGAAAAAACTCTTCCCCAGTCTCCTAACAGAGGTTTGGTTGAACAAACAGACTTTGGGAAGCATTCACTAGAATGTCAAAGTACCGCACACCACAAAGTCGTTCCAGCTGGCAATCACAGGAAAGGCCCAAGAGGAGCAAACAACCTTCCTAAGCCCCTTGACCAAATAAGAACAAAGTCATGGAAAAGGCTTTACCTTGTTCATGCAGTGTCTGCGCGGGATCTTTCAAGAGGGCAGCATATTTATGCAGAAGGTTGACCATGACCTCCAGAAGGCCCACCTCCCTGAACACATCTTTAAATATGTGGTCATGCCTTGTAAACTTAAGAAGCGTTCGCATGGCAACAATGCTACAGTGGTAAGAAGAGCTAGACTTTAACAGGATACTAACACTAATAAGTTCTTTACAAGGGATGTAGTTTAAGCTAAAAACAACAAACTCCAGCATCTCAAAGAATTTGTTTTGGACTTCTGGGAGTTTAGAAATCTTCTCAGCAAACTGTGACAGCGTGTGCTGGGACTCTAGGATGAAGTAATTGGCACTGTCGGCCATGTAGATGTTTGTGATGGCGTCCAGGATGACCTGGGCCAGGAAGCCGGTTTTTGCTTTTAAAAATGCGTTCTGGAGGACTGCAAAGGCCTGGATGTTTCTCACACTGTGACCTAAAATAGGAAACAAGAACACAAAGTAGGTGCCAAGTGACATTTTCGTCGCAGCAAACTGATCCATATAAACATAACAGGAATTTCAGTATTTACCAGCTATTTGCTAAGAACAAGCCCTGTGTGCACACAAGGCCTTCTTTTTCCTCACCAGGTTGAAATCATTTAATTACAAATACATAACACCAAGAAAACTTTAACGTGCCATGATGAGCATTTCCATTCAAGAACAGCATATGCTGAAAACGAAACTGCTTTAGAGAGAGCAAAATCCTATCACAGGACAGGGCCGGCTTTCAGTTCTAGAAATGCAGAAATGTTTTCTGCAAGACTGGTCCTGAGCACAAGTGTGGTTGCTGTCCAACTTGAAGAGACTCTGAGGCTGAAAAGTGACCTCTAGGTGCAGCAGCGTTGGAAGCCAGGAAGTTAGGAGGGGGAATTCTCTAAGTCTCAGCTTTCTCATTATAATGACAGCATTATGATTTTCATTCGGAAATCTGTTTCCAAACTAAAATTGCCATTTCCTTATACAAACGTTTGTTAAAGCAATTTTTGGCCATCTACTAAATATATTTTTAAACCTCTAATTTTCAAACCCATCAGTTGAAAAATAAATAAACATTCTTACATATGGATTCTGTGGGGCAAATTAATGGCAGTAATACATGGAAAGTTACATTTGAAACCCACGAAAACAAGGGTTTGGTGCTAAAAATTGTCCTATTTCCACAACTACTAGGTGTATTTAGCATTTGCAAGAATGACAAAAACATTAACAGAATTTTACATAATAAATTGGATTTTTGAAACACAGTATAAATAGAACTAGGGAAAACAAAACAGATTAGGAAGATTGCTAAGAAATTTTGACATAAACATCTTTGAAAAACACAAAGGTTTTTTAAAATCTTCAGTCTATATACATTATTTCAATTTTCCTCTGTAATGTCTATATATTTGATATATGGCAAATATCATAGATTTATATTTATTTTCAATTCCTTACTGTTTGCTCTTTTTAGGGCATCTTAACTTTTTATTGTCTGTAAGTCACTAAAAACCAATCTTAGACAAACTGACACACAAATTTAAAAACCAGACTACTTGTGAGACAAGTGACAAAGTAGTCTGAAATGAGGCCGAGCCAATACTGTACACCTTTCAGCTAAGTGACAGTATTAATCATCACGAAAGAAAAGAAGTTAGAAGAACTCAATTTTGGCTAATATGAAAAAATCTGGGTTTTTTTGCAAGTTTGGTTATTATTCGGTTTTGAGTGACAAGGTTCCACAAAATGTAAAATATATTAATAATCAATCACAAGGACAAACTACCATAAAGACAACAAATGGTTTAAACAATAATGTGCACACAGAAACACAATTGTCATGGTTTGTGTCTGGATGTCCCCCCAAAGCAACATGCAGTCATGGGGTTGGGGCGCTGAGGTTCAGAGGTGACTGCATCTAGCGAAGCCAGTTGGTTATGAACTGAAACCTCCATAAACTGTGAGCTAAATAAACTTTTCCTCCTTTAACTTTGAGTGTTGGGTGTTTTGTCTCAGCAAGGAGAAAAGAAACTAAGGCAACAATGTAAGGTAAAATACAACAATCTTCATTTAAAAAATAACCTCAGAAATAGGAGTTGGCAGGACAGCAGCTTACAAATTTTAAACTAATTTATTTTTTGATTCACCTTTAATCCTACTTGTTATCCAACTCTTTTAGAAGCCATGAAAATAGGTTGTGACAGGGAAATTAAAATACACTGACCACAGTAAATGACCTAGAAACACAGATGAACTAATCTTCATGGCTGCCTTCAAAAGCAAAATATTTTAACCAGCACAATAATCACTTCGTCTACTCTACATTTAAACTCAATCATTTCTTCTAACTAAGCCAGAGAAAAAGATTGTTTACCTGTATAACATTATTTCTAAATTTAAAAATCTATGCATAATGGAAATCAATAAACTCTGATAATTTAGCTTTATAGTAGAAAGAAACAGCTGAATACCAATACTGATATCAGTGGCTTACAAATTTGAAGTACATTGTATTTTGAATGCTAATATTATGAGTAGTAGTTACTTGTGGTAGTCATTAAATTTCTAAAATATTCAAATTAGGAAAAGTCATATATATATATATATATATATATATATATATATATATTTTTTTTTTTTTTTTTTTTTTTTTTTTGCACCGGGGATCAAACTCACAACCTCATACCTGCCAGGCAGGCACTTAAGACACTGAGCCAAACTGCCGGCCCCAGGTTTTTGAGACAGGATCGCACTATGTAGGTCAGGCTGGCCTGGCTCACATTGTAGCCCAAGCTGGCCTCGAACTCACAACACTCCTCCTACCTCAGCCTCCCTAGTGCTGGGATTAAAGGCGTGCGCCACCACACCTGGCTCTAATAATAATTAAAATTTTAAAATAATATATATGACAGACAAGCATATTTCTTGAATGCTAGCACATAAAAGCTCTAGCATTTTAGCTAAATGGACATATTTAAATTTTCAAGTCTGAATTAACTTATTTAAGTTTCAAAGTCTAACTCCAGTCTTTTTGGCACAAAAATAGTTAAAAGAAACAGTGATAAAATGAGAAAAGCATTCTAAAATATGACAGTCACCACTTTATTCCTCTTAAGTCTGCACACGCAGAAGCAAAAGACATGAGTTAGTACAAGGTTTGAAGAACATCTATGTAGACAACAAGGAACACAGCCATCCTATTTTCCATCGAACAAAAAATATGAAAGTGAACATTTGAAAGAGGAGTCTAAATGATAGAAGCATAAGAAGAATAAAATAAGAATAAAGGTCTAAATAAAAAATGCCAAAGGACATTTGGTGAACAGATCCTGAGTATTATCTGTTAGATTCCCTATCACTGGAGCTGGACAGCAGAGACAGGTCCAAGAGGAGAAACAAAAGCCAGAAATGCCTATGGTGAGCCAGGCGTGGTGGGACATCCCTGGAATTCCAGTGTCCAGGAGGCTGAGGCAGAAGGAGCACCTAGAGTTCAGGGCCAGTCTGGACTACACAGAGTGTTCAAGGACAGCCTGAACCACACCGTGAGACCCAGACTCAAAAAATAAATAAATAAATAAATAAAAACTAACTAACTAACTAAATAAATAAATAAAGATGATGATGGTGATTCAGGACAGCTCCCCAAGACCTGAGCTAAATTAGGAGAGGTAAGCAGAGCCAGGAAAGAAGGGTGGAAATCAGCAAGTGTCCAGGAAGTGCAAGACAGAAAACAATGACTGAAGACCACATGTGGATGGCAGTAGGAACAGTGAAAACAGCCTGTCAAGTTATACTGTGGAAGCCAGAGGAAATCAGCCCTGGCCATGCCTACACCCCACAAAGTGAACGGCACACCAGGAGCTCTTCAAAGCAAGTCCATACTGAAGGAAGGCAGCGGGCACTGCAGTCAGCAGACTGAAAAAGTCCACAGAGGAGAATATCACATTGTACTCTTATACTGGGACTGCCTAAACTAATGTGTGATAGGAAAACTCTTGGAAGGCGAAGTCAGAGTCAAGTTCAGGAAAGCGTGGAAGTAGTCACTTTTCATGATGGGATACATGCTCTGTGAAAAACATACCGAAATCTTCAGTCTGCAGAACAAATGTGGAAACTGGAGACTACGAGTTACCGAGTGCAGCCTCACGACGGTTTACAAACTAGTGAACGTAAGACTACCCTGAAGTAGGTATGAAACAAGTGAGTATCTTCTGTTTAAAGGGTTGCTCTGTTTCTTTAATTTCCTTCTTTGGAGAATCCCTCTGCTGATGAGGATATAAAGCTTGATAAAAACTCTTGCTAGCTACTACAGAATCAGTCATTTTCAAGTAATAACACGCATACATGTGCAAACGAATACACTCAAAATAGTAACTGAGCTGACCTCTTTTAAATTTTGTATTTCTTGGGCAGCCTCACTTGGTCTATAACCAGGGCCAAAACCAAGGTGGCTAAGCTGTAACTATGTATACAACATCATAAGGTACACATATTCATGCTTCCTTTTTAAATGTAATTGTACTACCAATTTGGTATAAATTCCTTGGCAACAGGAATATCCTTTCCGTAGATGATTAAAGGGAAACCAGTGAAACCAAGGGATACAGCACTGCGAACAAAGGACTGACAGGAGGCTACGACCACAGGACATTGTTATAGCTGGCCTTTCCCCTCTCCTTCCCTATACAGCACTCTGTCATCTCTAATCCAAACACGATTAGTAAGAAATGCACCAGAAAAGGAAAGCAATTTCCTTCATAAAAGTACCAATAAAAATAAAACCTTGAAGGATAAATTTAACAAAAAACCTGAAAGTTCTACACAATGAAAACTATAAAACTCTGCTGACGGAAAATGAGACCAAAACAAAAGGAGAATAATATGGTGTTCACGGATTGACTGCAGGACTCCTTAGTAAGATGTCAGTTCTCCCACCCAAGCCTCAGAGACAGAATACTTCCCATCACCATCACAGCCAGTTTCTCCACCAGCAACTGACCTAACAGATTTACACGGAAGTTCAAGGGACCTAGAACAGCCAAAATAATTTTGAAAAGAACAAAATCGCACAACTTAAATGAGTTAAAATATAGCAATCAAAACAGTCTAGCATGGTCTTAAAGACAGACACACAGACAAGTTTGACAGAATTCAGAAAGAGTCCCAGACCTAGGGTCTTTTCAAGAAAGTGTACTGGCACACTATACAGCCACAAGAAAAACAAAAAACAAACAAATGCACTCTTCCTTCCTGCTCTATACAATAATTAATGAAAATGGCCTCTGTAACAGCTAAGAGGAAGCACTGGAGAAGTAAGACATTAGAAAGAAGTCACTAGAAGAAGAAAATACTGGTGATGATCTTATGGAATCTGAAGTAGGCAAAGATTTCTTCAATAGGGCAAAATGAAAAACTGGACTTTGTCCCTGAAAAACATATTCTTCAAAAGATGATGATAAGAGAAAAAAAAGGCAAGACTGAAAGAACCTAAATACAAAATATATATCTAAGGATAAAGAGGTGATAAAAGACTTATTTAGAATATCTAAAGAACTCCTAGAACGCCACAAAAATAACTGTACCAAGTAAGCAGCACAACGACCTGACACAACCGAGGGATAAAAGTGACAACCAAGCCCATTAAAAGATTTTCAACTTCATTAATCATTTACAGAATGAAAATTAAAAGCAATTAGGTACTAGGAAACACTCAGTAGATTCTCTAAAATTGAAAACAAACAAAGCTAACAGCACCAAGTGCTATCAGGGATGTCAAGCCACTGGGACTCTCACACACTGCTGATGTGAATTCCAAGTAGGACGGCCACTTCAGAAGAGCTGGCTGTTTTGCACAAAGTTACACACGCATCTACCACATGACCCAGGGATTCCAGTGCTTGGGAGTTACGTGAAAGAAATGAAAACACACGTTCATAAAACTTCTACACAAATGTCCAAAGTAGCTTTAGTCATGATAGTCAAATTCAAGCAAACGTCTATCAACTGGTAAATGGATGTTGAAACAGTGCAAAATGACCAACTACCAAAAAGACTGAAAAATGCCAAAATGTGGCCGAATACCTAACTCAAATGAAAGAATCCAGGTACAAAAGACCACAGCTTCTGCAATTGAAGAATGAGCAAAACCAAAGCAGATCAGTTGTTGCCAAACAAGGGGTGGGGGTGGGTGAGGTGTGAGAGGAATGATTGCAAGGCAAACAGCTGTTTAAAGGATGAAAATATTACATATCATGATCATTGTGTGATTGTACAATCACATTTATCAAGATTAACCAAACCCAGCAGCTTGATAGGGAGATTCAAACAGATGCAAATTATATCTCAAGACTGCTGACAAATAAGGACAAAAAAGAATAAAAGATGACAAAAGTCTATTATTCCATCAATATGGGGTGCAGCGACCAAGTGACAGGAGAAACAGACAATTCTGACTTAGACAAGACACTTTAAATGAGGTACCTTGACCTGTTCATTCCATAAATACTATAATTTTTCTGAAGAAGAAATGGATGCTTAGAAAAGTTAAGTCATTCGTGATTCTATGAGTTTCTGGTTCTGAGGACATCCTTTCTAGCTAACCTTGTTCTCATTAGATTCTCATGATGACTTTGGTAGGGGCCGGGTTGTATAGTTATGATCCCTATTATTAATGAAACAAAAGCCAAATAATGACATTATGCAAAAGAATAATTTTGTTGCAATAATTATATGATTATAAAATTATACTATTGTACTTAGCTATTATATGAATATCAAGGTCAGACTGATTAATCAAATGAAACAATAAGGTATGAAACGAAAGTACATTCCTGAGTTATTTTACATTAAATCATAGAAGGAATACTGAAGTGGGAGCCTGTAACTTTCATTGAGATTACTTTTTCATATTAAATAAAACGAAACCCTGAACTACTCAGGTGTATGTGTGACTAGTACCACACTTGTTTCACAGACTCTCTTAAAAGGTTCTACACGGCCTGTGCACTGTGGACACAGCACCTTACAGAGCCTCTGAGGCCGCTGTCGGTCCTCAGGAGTTCAAAAACTCACAATTGCTGACTTCTTTGTCACAGAATTAATAGATTTACGGTGCAAAATCTAAGTAATCAGACATACTGGTACTTTCGGCTAAATTTTATATGAAAATATTGTGAACCTACTGAAAATTTTAAGTGACAAATCACATGAAAGGCAATGTGGGAGGTCTTCAGGTTTAAGTTGTTTTGGAATAGTCATTGTGAATTCGAAATAAATAACCAGCCAAGCTAGCTTGCATTCGTATGTAATTAAATGTTTAAACTATGTTTAAACTATGAATAAGCTTTTTTCTTTCAGTAAAAAGGCCATTAAATCAAGATTCGAACATTAGAAAATCTAGGCCATTATTCCCGGACCTGCATGAAATAATGTTAACTTCTGTCACTTGGGTTTGTTTAGTTTCAAATACAGCATTTATACTTCATGCTTCCCATAGATACCAGAAGGTGTGGAGATTAGAATATGAATTAAGTTTAACCCACATAAAGCTGAAATACATGCAGGGCCAACACTCCAAAGCAGCACGATTAGATTTAAAGTTGTTTGAACATTAAAATGAATGCCTAATATGAATCTCATTGTTTGATTTCGTATTTTCATAATATTATCTTTCAAACACTTGAGCTGGTAGACTAAAGACTATTAAGAGATTCTTACCTAAACTTAAGCATAAATAGCACAAACTTCAATGAAAAACAAATCACTATTTTTTAAACAAGTAATATAAGCAAGGAATAACAAAAGCCAGGCAGACGAATTCCTCCCAAGTCTCTGTGAAGCTTAGGCCAGGAGCAGCGGGCTCACCTTTGCCTGCAGGTTGAGGTACTATAAACCCAGGCAGCAGGAAGGGCGCCCCCGTGGTGATCCCCGCTGGCTTCAACTCATTGACGCCGTAAGTGGTCAGAGAGGTTATCAGGTTAACCAGGTCTTTCAAGGCATCTTTGGACTCAGCCTCTTTTGCTTGTTCCAATCTAGAAAAAGTATAATTTAACAAACATTTTTCCTCTTTGGTTCTATTCTTGAATTTATTACAGAAAGTATTTTTCAATTTTATTTGTTCAACTTATTCACTAAATGAATCTATGAAGTGCTCTGAGAAGTTTCTTTTTACAATATTTCTTATACTAAAAACTTTAAAAAACTATGTATTTTTATTATAAGACATCATGGTGCATTTGAAAGAAATCAGACCAGTCATCAAAGTATTCATTTAATTAGTGTTATTTTAGGTAAACCATAAATCTTTGGCAGAAAGGCTCTCGATAATAAGCATTAGATTAAGTATATTTTCAAGTTCCCTAAAGCTCGAAGGTTATTAAGTTTCACTGTTCACAACCAGAACCTTATTAACTAGTCTTTCTTAAGATATTTGCTCAGTTAGTGTTTAAAAATGAACTGTTTGGGAACAGTTCTAAGAATTTCATCTGTATTTCCTGAATTTATGTACTACTGTTAAATAAAGTTCTGAGGTGGTAATAATTTTGTTAAAATCATAATTCCTTCCAAAAGAACTCTGGGATCATGAAGGAATTATCTTTTGATTATGGCTTTACTTAAGAACACAAAATGGGCACAAAAAATAAAAGCATAAGATTTACTGGGTTTTTCGCCCGAACAGAAAAACGTAATTCTCATCTAGACAAACTTGGAAAACGCACAGAAGTAAGAAGGAGATGACAGGATTCTCAGCCTCACAACCCAGATAACCACTTTCACCTCTGCATGGACTTCTTAACGCCTGTCTTTTTAATCTGAAAGTCTAATTTTCACGTTATGCCTTCGCACAGTACACACACGACGTTTAACCCCACGCTCCTTTTCACCTTCCAGGGTCAGACATGCGCCTCTCCGCATTACTACAGTTCCCCTACACGCCCTTCTGCTGCCACACAGAAAACCACGGTGTCAACCACGCCTCGGCTGGGAGAAGATCAGACAACTGGTGCAATATGACAGGGCTAAAAGACACACATTTCTCCACACTGAGGATTATTTGCTAGGATTAATAACTGCAATGAAAGTACTGTGTGAGAGTATCAACCTGAGGCTCCTGACAATACAGGTCAACCTGTATTCGCGAAGAACTGCACCATTAGCGCCCCACTAGGCAGATAAAGTGATTATTTCATCAGTTCCCCATGTCCTCTTTTATAACTGAGGATCACCATAAAAAAGTACATTCTTGGGAGCTGTGAAATATTAACTGAGAGCAAAGAGGTTAAACCTGTGTTAGAAACAAGTTTACAAAACAGTGTTGTCTTTGAATAACTCAAATGATTTAAAAGCAAGTAGTGGCCCAGGAACAACTAGAGAGAAAGAGCACCCTCTTTCCAGTAAAATTTGTGAACAGTCACTTTCAAAACATATACATGGACTGTTTGGAATTTAAAAGGTGGGGTGTGTGTGTGTGTGTGTGTGTGTGTGTGTGTGTGAAATATTCTGGAATAAATAATAGGTTTTCTGCACATATTTGTAAAGTCTCATTTATCTATGTAATTATTTTGCTATTAACTAGCAAGTACTGTAAAATATAAACAATAAAAACACAAGCAAGCACAAAGAGTTTCTACCTTAGAAGACGTTAACTACTTCATGTAAACACTTTTCCCTCAGTTACAAATTCATACCTAATCTCAGATTCTACATTTGTTATCTGCATCTGATAATTCAATTGTAAATATACAGAACAGGAATAAGAAGAAGAGAGCAAAACTAAGGGGACACAGAGGTACACATTAAATGTCTCTAGATCCCTTTACTTACAACCCCAAATCTTCCATTAAAAAAAAAACCTTAAACTGTGGGATTTAAAAAAATATCCTTAAACTATGGGATTTTACCTAAGCAAGAGATCACAAAGAAAACTGTATCCTTGCCATATCCGAAAATCATCCAAAAGTGTTTGGGAAACATCGCTGGAATCTTTGAGGAAGCAAGAAAGCCTGGCGAACATCTCCACAGTCTCTAAGGGAGACAGGTCATCCGACTGCTGCATGTTCTGAACACATGTAGACAAACATTCTTTTTCTGCAAGAATTAACAAACATATATGTGCACATTGTTTAAGGAAATTTTCTTCATCCTTAACTGGTATTCAATGAAATATTAAATTTTAATGTACTTTTAAGAAGACATACACTCTAAAAGTAAATGTGCAATTTAGAATCAATGAGAAAGTCTTGCCTCTAAGCAGTGAATAAAGAATACAGGAACATGTGAAAAAATTGTTAATGTTTACTACAGTCTTTAAATCATATTTTGATGTTTTACCATGAAACAAAATGACTAACCATTCCCTAGTTTTTTTGACCTTTTATATGGAAAAAGTATCAGAATGAAAAACTACGTGGTGAGCTTAAGAAGTGGAAATTCATTAAAATTAGAATCAGACTGAATACAGACTAATGAGATACATAAATGCTTTAGGAAATAAAATTTAAAAATCATTTGTGCTATACATCACAAGTTTGAAACACAAACATTCCCCATCACCAACTTCATGGACCCCGTCACAGGAGAAAAGCTACCATTAACACAGACTACAAAGCAAGAAACAATTTAATGACCAATTCATGCATGAAGTACCAAGTCTCTCATATTTTGAGCTTCAGGATAAGTTACATAAATTAAGTAAGTGAACTATTTCAGACACTAGAGCAATTATACCTTACACAGACATTGAAAGGATAGCTGATTATCATGCATGAATTGAACAGACACATTAACTCCTCCTTATCACTGATGAAGTCAAGTCACCAAATTTAGTGGTGGTGAACCTATGGCATGCATGCTGTAGCAGGCTGTCTGTATCACTGAAAGCTCTAAAAGGTTTGCCATCACTGCCCTAATTCCACCGATTGTGCATTGGAGAGATTATCATCTGGTACTTGTGAAATATCTTCAGAAAGACTGATTGCATCAAATACTTCAAAACCATTTCGTTTTCAGTAAAAGAGTAGGGAAAGGCATAGAACGTACATTGTATTATGATGGAACACTTACACAACAACAAAATCACTTCACCTCTTACAGCTAGCCATCATTCAGACTTTATGAGAATTTCTTACATTTGAGATGTCAGCAAATTAAAAAAAAAAATTCTCTTTTCTCCTAGCAAATGTATTTTTTAATTTAAAGGCCAATCTGTGGACAACTGAGAGACGCTAACATCTGCCATCAGATAGAAGTAGGAGGAGCCAAGAGCCCTCAAATGCATACTACAGAGCCTCCCACCGTGAATGTACTTGACGACGTTGACGCTGAGCCCGTGCCGGGAGATGGTCATCAGGACCTCCCCTGCGCTCTTCCTCCATGGCAGGTTGTAGGGGGGGCACCACGAGGTTATTGCACTGAACAGAAGCTGGAGGTCGTCCTTCTGCGCCAGCTCCTCCGCTGGGGAAACAAAGCTGCAGAGTTTCACTAAGATCTAAAACACAAAAGGAAACACAAGGGCAGCATGTAAGGAAGCAAATAAATGGCCCAAGAAAGAGAAGTGCTAGGAAAGGAGGACAGCTGAATGTTACTGCAAAGTTTTGAGTGAGTATCGGGTAAGGTCATTAGAGCCACCATGATCAGTGCTCTTAGGTAACATTAAAAAGGACAGCTATAATTTAGAAGGGGCTCAGGCTAAAGCTGAAAACCAGCTCTACATCTCTGAGCTTCAAGAGAATATTTACTGTCTTCTCTTTGCCACGGTATTTTTTGCATATGTTGCTTAAAACAGTATAAAACAGATCTCCCTTTCATTGTCTACATTTTATCCAACTTACTACTTTCATCCTCAGTCTGAACTGGAAAAATGCAACTTTCTTCTCTAAAAGAACAGTTTTAGGGAGACGAGAGATTTAAATAGATATTCGAAAGTAAAAGGATTTTCACAATGCTTCATGTTTGTGCACAAGTAGAAGATACATGAATAACGTAAGTCATCTTAACTTGGAGTTGTTTTTTTTTTTTTGGCGGCACCAGGGATTGAACTCACAGCCTCGCACCTGCCTGACAGGCGCGTTAGCCACTGAGCCAAGCTCCCGGCCCACCGATAACTTTCTTAATGCTGGCTTTCAAAGAAGATTCAAAACCTCTCAACTTGAGAATAAAAACTTATTCCATAAATCTGAGTAGCAAAACACACACTGCATAAGTGCCCGCAGGATCAAGCCATATGTGTCTCTTTTCTCACATGTGCATACATACGCCGAGTGCAGCAGAGGCCCACAGGCCCACAGGGGTGCGTGTCCACTACATACCTCGCTGGTTCTGATACTGCCTGGTGTGGTTAGAGGGGCACGTGCCATTTCTCTAATTTGTCACCCAGAAGACAAACCCAAAAATAGTCAAAGGCTTTTTTCTACTAAATCCCTATTTTGAAAAATAAACCTTATTTAATGATTACTTGACTCTGTTGACTCAAGATAAGATAATTGGTTCTTAATCTTTACAGGCAAACTTATCCTTAAAATGCTCTGGTGTGACCTTCCATTGTACACCGGAGAAGCAGGGGGTCTCCTGGCCACGCCTCTTTTGCCCCTGCAGTGGCCACTTCTGTTTGCAGTGACTCTGTGACCAAGTCCGCACAAGTGTGGCAGGGCGGTAACTGGCCATGTCAATGAAAACAGTGAGTGCCCGCACGAAGCACTGCTAACTGCTAAGGCCCCGGGAACCATCTGTCACACAACACAAGCACAGGATTTCATCAGCTGTGAAACATTTAATAAGCCAGTCTCAATCGGTTTCTAGACAAAGTGATGAAAATCCAGCTGTCTGGTCCACGGCACGGCCCTGGTGCACTAACGCAGCCCAGGGCTGGGAGTGGGGCTACGAGGCGCCCCCGGGGGCCACTCACCCGCTGTGATCACCTACCAGGACATCACTCCCACGGCTGGCAGCGAGGAGTCTGATCTAAATTACGCCGAGCTCCTTCTGTCTGAACAGTTAATAATTACAGGACACTCAAGTGAGTCCCACATTATTTAAAAGTCAGCATCCACTGCTTCAAATACAGGAAAAATATTTTAAGGTTTTTTTTTTTTTTTTGGTACCAGGAATCAAACTCATGACCTTGCACTTGCCAGGCAGGCACATATGCCACTGAGCTAAATCCCCGGCTCAGTATTTTAAGTATTAAAAGAAAACTGCTCAGTGTACTTACGTATCAGAAGTATAAACGCAACCTCCATGCACTGCCCACGGCACTCATTAGTCCCCTAGAAGGCTCTGCCGAAACACCCCGCTGGTCCGGTCAACAAAGACCTAATCCATGGTGCTCCACGGCTAGGCACGCCCTAAGCAGCCTGACTTCCTATGGGTTTGTCCCTCCCGTCATTCCACGTGCTCCTCCTCACAGCTCATTCAAGGCTCAGGTAAACCTGGGTTCTAATCCTGCCTTTCCACTTGCTCACATAATCACTTCAGAGGGAAAAAAAATCTCTGAAGTTATGGGCTGTTTTGCAAATTACGTAAGATGTTAACCATAAGCACAAAAGTATCTAATAAATCAAATGTTCAGTAAATATTTATTTAGCATTTTGTCTGAGAACCTGGTCTTTCCCATCCTGCACTGCGAGGTGTCCCTCCCCTCTCCTTCACGACCCTGCAGCAGTCAGGCTCGGAGTCAGTCCCGCAGGCCCCTGAGGTGGGCGTGCCCCGGCCCCTGGACCCCTGCAGTCTGTCACCGCAGACCACCTGTCCCCTCCCTGCTCTCCCAACGACAGCAGCAATCCGTTACTTTTACTTAGTGGCTGCTAGGGGCCAGGTAGAGCGCCACGGATCTAGGCAGTACTTCCCCTACACCTCAAAGAGACACTTCCGTTTTACAAGTGAGGAATCTCCATCTTAGGCTATGTAGCTTTTGCGGTTATTTTTTACTTTTTATTATGGTTTAAAAAACCACTCATTCAATATACCATCTGAGGTGAACACATCAGACATTGTTGTGTAACTCATCTCTAGAACCAAGATCCTACAACTCCCTCTTCCATCCTTTTCGTAGTCCCTTGCGACGAGCACTCTGCTTTCTCCTGTCTGACGTTTTAGATACCTCATATAGGCAGAAGCATGTAGTACTTGTGTCTTGTATGCCAAATGTGTTTCTTCACACTGTATTAAACAGGTCCATAAATAGAATGTATCCCAAATGTTTGTCGGTCGCTTGTTTTAAAATTTCTTTCCCAAGAAAGTTTACCTTCCATGATGAGTGTACTGCCAGGCTAGTGGGCAAATGTCCACAAACCTTTGTTCACCCACCGTGCCATCAGAACAGCAGGAACGGGTGGGGGTGGCTTTACAGGCAGGGGCAGAGGAGGTGGTGGTGCCACTGAAATGCACTGTCCTTGTAAGTTCAGTGTGTACAGGATAGGGAGTTTCTGGAAGTACTTATGGCTCATATCTGGATGTCCCGCTGAAGCCTCATCAGGCCATAGGTGGAGCTTTCCAGAGGTGGCTGGACCCAGGGTGTGTGATGCCGGGATTCAGGGTATGACGCTGGGGTTGATTTACAGTGTGATGCCAGGATTAAGGGTGCCCCAGCATGGGTGTGAGTACTACCTGCCTTGCCTGAGTGCAGGTAGCCTGGACAGAGTACGATGGACAGCAGGAGGACTCCTGCTGTTGCTTTCTGCTTGCTGGCTGTTTTCTGTGCGTCCTGCTTTGCAATGGACCATGTCTACTCTGCCACTCCACCCTGCCTTGGAACCAGCCAACGAGGGACTGAAACCTCCACAAACGGTGAGCTTAATAAACCTTTCCTCCTTCAACTGTAGGTGTTTGGTATTTTGTCTCAGTTACGAGAGAAGTAACTAAGATAGTACTGCAACTGAAAACAATTTCTTGATATTACAAGAAATAATACCTAAATCTTAATATGATTGTCAAAAAAGGTGTCCTTAGTTCATTTTAAAAATACTGTTGATATATCAAATGTAATTTTAAAATCTGTTCAGAAAAATAAACTTGCTGTTGCTGCTATACTTAAATAGTCCCAAAAGGAGTATTTCAATATTCTCTGTCAATACAAGAAATGTACAATTATGAGATGAGGTTACAGCGTCACCCTGTGAACAGGGAGCAGGCTGCAGATCTCCTTAGTGGGGCTCTGATTTCACTGTCCCTGAGCTCTAGAGATGACCAACTAGGCAGAAAGCGCCTTCCCTACCTGGACAAAAACTTTCTGGAGGAGTCCCCGCCGTTCTGCTAGAGGTAGCTCACTCTGTGCACCTCCAACTGCCTCAGGCACATGTGGAAGGTCAAAAAACAGATACAAACATTTAACCAGGGTGGAAGGCACGGACATCGTTGTCATGCAGTCCACGGTTTTCTGGAAAACAAACCAATAAATAAGTGAATGGATAGACAGTCACAGCTGTAATTTACTGACACAGCTGGGTAATTTACACACCTTAAGGCAGAAAAACCATGATTTTAAAAAGGCATTTAAGAATTACAAAATAACCCCATGCTAAGAAACAATTTCCCATTTAGACAAATTTGCTTAAATCAAATACTGAGATAGGTTTTTTACACAGTGAGTTACTTATGAAATTTGGTATTTATTAAGAAGCGGCATATTTCAAAGAGCATAAGCTTTGGCATTCCAAGGAAAAGGCACTAAATAATGAACTTGAGCAAACTACTTAATTTTCCTGGGTCTCACAGTTCTATCTTACAAAATACAGTGAGACTTATTTTATGGTTGGTGTGATTATATGATATAATAAGTGCAAAGATATATTAAACACTAAACAATGTACTACTAGTTGCTTTTCTGTCATTTTTATCTCTGTTGATATTATAGATTCTTGGACCTAGAAGGACACTTGAGAGACACAGCCATCAGGGACACAAGTGTATCTTGGCATTGTTTTCTTTCCAAGGGAAGAAATTATAGTCAACGTTTATATATTTTACAGACATGTAAGAATTATGAAAATTTTCCATGACAGTTTGGTATAAGAAATCTTACTGCAATAAAGTCTTCCTGACATCACTGTTGATTATTTCCTTTCTCACCAAACGTGCTGAATGTCTAAGGCAGTGCTGAAAACCTATGGCACATGCGACGCAGTCCGCTGTTTGTTATGCTGAAAGCTCTAAAAGGTTCGCCATCCCTAGTCTAGGGTAAGTCAGGAAGCGTCTGCCAGGGCAGGGCATGGAGAAAGGAAGCAACCCTGCCCTACAGAGGTCTACTAGCAGCAGTAGAGTCACCAGGCACTGTGACTTCATCTCAAGTCTGACCATGGCAGTAAATATAGGCCAACATGAGAGGGACTCATCAACACCGCCAGGAATGCAAGTGAAAAGTGCAAGGAATTAAATAAGGGAAAGGTCATCTGAAGACACACACAACACCAGGCCCCATGGCACTGAACGTGTGAGGAACCAGAGTGCCCACTGGCTGACTCCTGGGAGCCACAGGAACAACGGCTCGTCTTCAGTTAGAGGCCCCGCACGCCAGGTGTGAGGCTAAGACCTCGGCACGCAGGGCTCCTCTACTCCTCAGGTCTACACCGTGCGGCGGACCCCACTCCTGCGTGGTCCTCGTTTCACAGGGAAGCCACGGAGGCTTATCCTCTTACACACCTTGCTGGGAGTCAGAGAGCTGGCTAAGCGACCCACAGGGCGTGCGCTCAATGATCTACGAAAATGGGCTCGTATCCACTCCAGCTCCTATTTTCCTGGCAATGGACACTTAATAAAGCGTTATGAATAATAAAGTGACAGAGTCAGGGTTCAGAAAACTGGCTGATGGTGCTGAAGATGGTAAATTAACACAGAGAGCAGAAGGACAGGGCGATTAGGGAAAGTAACACAGGAAACTGTCAGGCACAGGGCACCAACAAACACAGAGACCTGGGGTGCTGGAGAGAAGAACAAAGGTTCAGGAACTTGCCTGGCAAGACCCGGCTCCTCTGCGTACTCAGTGCCATTTCCTACTCCTGAACCCCAAACCATCTGCTCTCTCCCCTGCCCTTCGTTATTCCTTGACACCCCAGTCTCAATGTCTGCTCTGTCACACGCACCCCTCAATTCCTCACCTTCCTCCTACTCTGACCTTCAGACGCTCCGCTCCGACACTCCTGCCCTCACAGCTGAGGCACCGTGACTGCATTTCACGGTCTCTCTCCTTCCACCCTGCCGCCCGCCTGCTGAGTCAGGGCCGCGTTTCCCTCTGCTCTGTATCTTGCTATTGCCAGCAAATGCCAGCAAATGCCAGTAAATTGCCAGAAAATGGCACTCGAATAGAAAAGGCGCTTCATTTACAACACTAAGTCTGCTTTTTAAATGTACCCTTTTCCAGCTAGGTTATTACCAGCTAGCCCTTCCCGTTAAGCAAAGTAGTATGATTTTTCATTTTCATCTTATCACTGATGGATTTAAAGTATAACTCAGCATCCAAGTGAGTCTTTGGCAACATTTGTAACTGGATGTGATTAGGTTTGTCCTGATGGTTTTCTTACACTCTTAAGGCTGCCTCTCTGTTTGTGCCTGATTAAGTTAATTCATACTGAGCTTCTACCACGTGTGAGGTACCAGGGCAGAGATGGACTGCTCAAAACTGCAGAGGAGAGGTACAGCACCTAGAGAATGTCTGAGTCAGATTTAGAAGATTACAATTAAAGGTTGCTAATACTAAATACATACCTTTTTTCCTTTTTTAAAAAGTCCATTTTATTTTAAAGAGAAAAAAATACAAAAAAATTTTAAGAACCAAAAAAAAGCAAATTTACAAAAACATATTAAATACAAAGAGTACTTATTTAAGCTAAAATGTAATGTTTTACTAGCATATAAAGATACACGACTATAAACCCAACGTGGGCACAGTGGCACAGAGGGTCTGTTCTCATCGGCTGCAGAACCGGCATCCTGCCAGTCATGCAGAACAGTCACAGACACGGGAAGACGACGCTCTGCGGGGACCCTGAGGGCTGCTCAGCGTGACCAACACCCGCAGCTGCCTGGCCTGCGAGCTTCCCGAGGGCAGGGCTCGCTCTGCTCAACCCTGGTGAGCCCCAGGAGCAGCAGGACAAGTCGGTCACGCTGGCTGCCTGAATCCAACAAGCCAACAAGGAGAAAGAGCAAAACAAAAACAAAACAGGAAAAGAAAATAGATCATCACTTCAAGGAAGAAGGTTAAATGCTAATTACCCTGGGCTAATGATTAATTTCATTAATGTACTGTTTCTGCTGTGACCAGTCACTACGACGGGTGTCACAGTCACCTTTACAAATTCCTCCACTGAACAGTGTGAGGCGTTTAAAGTCCAATGTAATTGAGGTGACACCCATTCCCAAGATTGGTGATGATGGTGAGAGAATTTTTGATTTTAGAAGGTTGAATAAACTTTCATGCCAAAATTAAAGGCCAAAACGGAGGCACCCACATGGCCCTCTAACAGGCACAAGGGATATGCATCATGACCTGCCCTTAAAGCTGATTTAGGAAAGACAAAAACAATCTCCATAGCAATCAAGCGAGAAGGGAACAGACGAAGCATGAAAATGTCAATGTTCCCTATTTTCTATAAAAATCAGAAAAATGTAAAAATATTTCCCATGCCACTTATGAATAAGTAGCCGAGTGACCTTAGATGAATGTGATTTTTCTAAACCAGAGTTTCTCGAAGTGGGTTTTTCTTGAGGAACAGCCCTGGAGCTCCAGGGGCCCTTGCCCTGGCCGCGGTGGTCCAGTTCTTTGCCCCAGTACGGTAAGAGCGGTGTCACAGTTCTGTGCATCACACATGACAGAGATGAAATCCGTCACTCTACCCCAGGCACCTCCTCACTGAGAGATGAAAACATAAAATACTCTTTCAGAACAGTTATAAGCATGGTTACAACACCTTGCTTGGATATAATGATAAACTTAATAACAAAATCCCCAAGGGAGTACGAAGAGGTTAATGTATCAAACATGAAAACGAAGAACTCACCTGACCAGAGGATGCCAACAAATTAATAGTTGTCAGAAGCATCCACCCTCGACTGGCTTCTTCGCTCTGATTGATCTCCAGAAACTGGACGATGGCCCGACTCGCAGCCTCTATCGAACCAAGGGAAAGTCATTGAGTGGGGAGAGACCATTAAAAAGAAGCTCACCCTCAAAGCCTGCCAGGAAACCATCATTCATGAAGCGTATATTTCAAGTCAGCACTGCTAGTGACTCTGGGAAAAATTTTCCAACAGCCATGTTTTCAATGATGTGTTTGAATACTCACATCACTAGTATAGAAATGCAAGAGTCAACTAGTATGTTTTAGAGAAAGGTTAGTATGCTATGAACTAATTAGAAAGAGACCTGGAAGAGGGGAAATTTGAGGTAGCCCTGCCTGGAAAGAGGATATTTCCGTGCAGGCAGTGGCAGGGACAAAGGGGGTGGAAAGAGCGGGAGCTCGGCGCTGGCTGGAGGGCTGAGCCCGCTGGCTGCTGTGGGGAGAGTGCAGGTTCATGGGGACAGTCCAGGGTCCACGGCAGGGACAGGACGGACACCTGGCCATCGCGAGGGAAGCGGCTCAGGCTGGACTGGGCTCTTTGGCTAAGAGATCAAATGCAGTGGCCTGGGCAGAGCACAGAAAGGTAGCTCTAGGACTGGTGACCGGGCAGTGATGTGCACGCCAGACCGAAAGGTCGGAGCGAAGGGACGGGGCTGTGCAAGGTGTGGGTGACCCAAGAGGCCGGAGGCGGGGACAGAGTCGGAGATGGGCAAGAGTTATCACAGAACTGCAGAGAGGGAAGGACCTTCCCAAGTGAGTTGAGTGGGTTATGCTTCCGGAGAGGAGGGACATAGTCCTGAGATGAACATAATTTAATCATCGTGGTTTGCACATGAAAGTTGTCAGAAAATAAGTCTGAAGAGTTCACTGTGAACTAAGTGGGTAAGACACTAATGCACGCCTAGCACACTTCATAAAGAAGCAGAAAGTAGAACAAATAGAATTTAGATTATCCTAGATGTGCTCTCTTCCTTCAGTTTAACACAATCAAGGCAAGTGTTTTATCAGATAAGTGAATATAAGACTCACATATGATCCTCCAGGAGGGCTCACCTGCCCCCATGCACGGAAGTAAACCTAGGGTTTCATGCTAGTTATGCAAGCACTTCATCACGGAGCTACATCCTCAGTCTTTTTATTTTGAGACACAGTCTCACTAAGTTGGGCAAGCTGGTCTGAAATCTGCAATCATCCTGCTTCAGCTTCCTAAGTAACTAAGATTACGAGCATGTCACCACATCCAGCTTAAGAGTTACATATGATTCTGTCCTGGGCATATTTCCTCTTTCTACACTTCCACTTGGGGAAACATTGTAAGAGAGAGAGAGAGAAAAAAACTTTCAAACAGTTTATTTTTATTGAGTCTTTAACTATATCAGGAGCTGTTTTAAATACTTGTTGGATTTAACAGATTCAATCTTCACAAGAACCCAATGAGCTGTTTTCTATTAATATACTTCTTATTCTAGCATAAACTGAGAAACAGGAGAGATAATTTGCCAAGTTACATAGCTAGTCAGTGAATTCATACTCAAATCTAGGCTGTCTAGCCTGTAAGAGATAAAGATAGTGATTTTAAAAAATCACCAGAAAAGAGGGACACTGACAGAGACCTGGCTTGTTTCTGATACTCAGGTATCTCGTAAGTGTTGAAGTTACTTCTGTCCTTTATTTACTCATTTATAGTCTCTCATTCTTGTGTAGAAAATAAACACTAAGACTGTAAGCCTGTCCACTGCTGACCCCTGGTACTTAGCACACTCCTGGCACTCGGAGCGCATTTGGCAAACATCTGCTGAAGGCATCGACCTAATGAGAACAAATGAATGATTCTAACAGGAGGACACACTGAGTTCAAATTCTTATGCACATCAAAAGTTCTGGACTTACTAGTAAGGCTAAGAGAGACCCCTGAATGTTTTGAAAAGAGAATAACAGAAAGAAAACAGTATGTTCAGTAACGTAAACTGTGAATGCCTCCTTAAGAGGAGAAGAAAATGGAAGAGTAACAGACATTTTAGCAACAGAAGTTTGAAATCCCCAGCAAAAACTGATTTGCAAATATTTCCTGCAAGCCTACAGAAGACCCAAAAATGTGACAGGGGCTAAACCACATATGTCTCTTTCCTAGACAGCAATTACATACTCATGTAAGTAAGACTTCTTTCCAGTTAGCTAACACTCTTGCCACAGACTGATAAAATACGCTCCTTGTTACAGGCAGCTTAGTTAGATAGAAATATAGGCAGTCAGACAGGGCTGGGCCCTCAAAGGAGCCAGTGCAGAAGTTCGGATACCTTGTGACCTCTGAGGAGACAGGCACCTCCTGCTGTGGGCCAGATCTCAAGACAAAAGGCAGAACAAACACAACAGCATCCTAAGTACCCACAGTCTAAATAGTTCTCTCTCACCCTGAGGAAGTCAGGAGTCACCATTCCAACTCCCTACAGGAAGAGTCACTGCTGTTAAGCATGCCCACTTACTATTGACTTGCTTCCCCATCTGTTCCTGATTTAATCAATTTCACCTGAGCCAATTAATCTTATTGGTTGACCACAGTTCTGTCCCACCTTATGCCCACCTTGGACCCATCTAACCTCATGATTCTACTCTATAAAAGTCCCTAGAAAAGACGAATCCCTGGCAACTCACTCGGGAGCCATTGTGTCCCTCAGACAGAAGTTTTCTTTCTCTCAGTAAATATATTCTGCTCTTAACCTCCGTTATTCCTAGTGTTCATTCTTTGGTTTTAGAGAACATGAACTTGTGCTGGACATATATAGTAGGGTTGGCAGTTTAATTCCCCTATATCACTCTCATTTCTCAGGGCTCTTTACAACTAGGCAACTATTATTTTAAGTTAGGCATTTTTAAATTCTTAACTGGACATCTTTAAGAAACTACTTCCAGTATACCTACTGATTATGTAACAGTTAAATCAATATAATGAGATTCTATTTCATAAAAAAACATTAATTCGGTAAAGATGTGGTCAGTATCTCCTATGCTACTCATGGGGCAGGGGGTTGAAGAGTTAAGCATACTTTAAGGAAAGGCAAAATAAAGTTATCTTCCAAGTACAGAAGCTTGAAAATCGTAGATAAGATGCAGTTTGAATGAACTTGGATGTAAGACTATTAACTATGAATGAAAACTGAAAGAATACGGATTTTCATTACTCAATAAAACTATCAGAGATGAACAACAGATGCTAGTGCTGATTTCGAGAACCAAAACAACAAAAATGTACTTCTAGTTTGAAACAGTTCTACTTATCTGATCAAGGATGGGCATTTATATTTCAAATATGTGTGTTTTTCATGTTTTCGCTGACAATGAACATTACAGGCCTCCCAAGATAAGAAAGACGAACAATGGGTGAAAGGCAATGTTCTGTTCACTATTCCAACGTGCTCAATGGGTCACCGTGCTGATTAAATTAGATAATGCACAAGGAAAATGAACCGAAAAGAACTAAGAGTGTGCATAGATCCCTTTAAATATGTCAACTTAATATTAAGAATTACTCTTTTTGAGAAGAAAGTGGAGGAGACCTAAGTTACATCAGCATTAATGTACGAGTACGTTAGCTGGCTTCTTTGTTTAGTTTTTAATTTTTTAGTTTTTGTAATTCTGGGGTTGAACCCTGAGCCTTGCATCGAGCTACTCCCCCAGCTCTTTTTGAGACGAAGCCTCACTAAATTTCTCAGGCTGGCTTTGAACTTGTGAGCCTCCACTTAAGCCTCCCCAGTAACAGTCTGGAGTGTAGGTATGCGCCACCACCCACGCCTGGCTGTTATTTGCATTTGAATTGCTGTGCACACCCAGAAAGAAGCACGGACACCATTGTGCCCAAATGCTAAGAGGGGACCCCAAGCTCCACTGGCAAAGCAAAAACTTACATTTGTTTCTTTTCTTTTTTTGAGACAGGGTCTGGTTATGTAGTTCAGGCTGGCCTTGAGCTCACTATGCAATCCAGGCTGGCCTTGAACTCGCAATGATCCTCCTGCCTCAGCTTCCTGAGTGCTGGGAGTACAGGTGTGCACCACCATGCCTGGCAGATTTGTTTCACAAATGTCTTCAATTTCACTGTTATCATTCAAAGTATCTCAAACAGATCTCCCACTTCTTATTCTAATCAATGTAAGCAGTAATTTGAAAAGTCTACAGCATTTATGATGGTCTTAAAAACTGTGTTCAGGCTGGGGTTCAGCACCCTGGCAGAGTGCCTGCCTAGCATGTGTGAGGCTCTGGTTTCAAGCCCCACGACTGACAAAAAAAGAAAAGGAGGTAGCGAGAAAGGAAGGGCCGAGGGAGGGAGGAGGAAAAAGAAATAGCAAGGGAAACCCTAGTTAGGTACACAGGAAAGAAATTTTAAATAAAACCTCCATAAATCACATAGTTTCTCAAAACTGTAAAAAAATTCACTTCTAGACACAAAACACACTGCATTTAAGATCTTTTACTTTCAATGATATTTAACAAACACAAAATTTAGATGACGACTTCAGCTTGTAAGAGTTAATAAAGGCCACACATTAATGTGAACTTCTTTTCAGAGGCCAATTGCTTGATTCAAGCTTTAGCTTTAAATTGCATTTCAACAGACAGAGTCAGAATCAGTGTTTTGCAATCAGAATAAATAAGTAAAGAATGTATACAATCTCAACACAAATGCAGTATCCCAGCCTACACTGAAAGAATAGTAGTGAGTTTAATTAGACAGCCTTCAGAACAATCAGAATGCAGAGCTTGTTAACAGAAAGCGTGACACAGCAACTGCTCCTTGGCCAAGTCCACTGAAAGTACACAGTAGCATCAGATTTATGCCTCAGGAGGATGGCATGAGACACAGCAAGACTATTACTATATTTATTTCACTAAGGAAGAAGCGCAGCCCAAAACACCCCTGCTCCTTTCCCAAAAATGAAAAAAAAAAAAAAAAAAAAAACAACCCACGAGTTAGTCAAAAACACAGAATCAGAACTCAGCGTTCATGCTCATTTCTGCCAGATGCGTAACCACACGTTGGGAATGGAATTACCTGAAGGCGTTGTGGCTCTGAAATCCCTGGAGGCCAGCAAGGTACACTGCTCTTCTGTTTAAAGAAAAGGCTGGGTTGTTCAACTGGGGAGTCACTAGATTACCCCAAAGCCGCCACGGGAGTGCAGCAGCCAGCCTCCAGCCTCCCCGGCTGCCTGGGGCGGCACCTCGGGGTTAATGGCACCTCACGCAAGGAAATGAAGGAACACTTCTCAGAGGAAGTCCAAATGGCCAGGAATTACAGGAAGAAGTGTTCTGCTTCTTTGGCCATTGGAGAAACACAAATTGAAACAACACTGAGATTCTATCTTACTCTGGAAAGAATGGCTATTATCAAGGACTCAACTAAAAACAAATGCTGGTGAGGTTGTGGGCAAAAGGTACCCTCCTACACTGTGCGAGGGAATGTAAACTAACACAACCACTATGGAAATCAGTGTGCATACTCCTCAAAAACCTAAAATAGAAATTCCATCCAACCCACTTATACCTCTTCTAGTACCTCTCTGAAAGAGATAAGGACATCCTATTATAGCAGGTCAATGTTTATAGCAGTAAAACTCGTCAACAGCTACATCTTAGAAGAGATGAATGGATAAAGAAAATGTAGCATTTATACACGATGGAGTATTACTCTGCCACAAAGAAGGACGAATCTGAGTCATCTGCAGGAAAACTGGATGGATCTGCAGACCGAGATGCTAAGTGAAGTCAGTCAGACACAGAGGATGAAATATTGCATGGTTTTTCTAATACGAGAGACCTAAGATATATAACTCACAGAGCAAAGTACAAGGGCCAAGCTAAGAACCTGGATGAGCAGGGAGTGGCGAAGGGAGTGGGCAGGAGGAGTAAAATGATGAGAACTGGACCACTCGGGGATGCCCCGACCTGAATGTAATCATGATGTACCTGAAACATACGCTGACTTCTAAACCGGTGGTGTCTCACCTCGGCAGCCGTCAGAGACGTCTTCATACAGGAGGAGATGCTCTGCTTTACTAAGAAACCCAGCCATGCACTCTTAGAATGAAGAAAGATTGGTGTGGCAGAACTTAACACATCACTGGAGGATGTGGAGAACAACATTAAAACACATCCTAGGTGCAAAGTGGCCGGGTATGTCCCATGCCATGCTTTCTCAAAGTAGCTGACAGTCACTATATACTTTTAACAAGTCACATCGGAGGCAACCACCAAGAGAGAATGGAGAAAGAGAAAATCTGCGAAGCTGTCCTAACACATGGTACAGCAGTCCTTGTATCCATTTTGTATCTTGATACCCCTACAAGCTTCCCACTTTTATTGATTCCTTATAAATTTAAAATTGAATTACAGACGTGCATGATTCCCTCTATCCACAGTCCCTGTTAGAAATATCTGACAAAGATGTTAAATGTGAGTGGTAATTAGGTAACACAAAACAGCAAATCTTGCTGGGTGTCTTGGTGCATGTCTATAATACTAGCTACGTGGGAGACTGAGGCAGGCAAATCACAAGTTTGAGCCCAGCCTGGGCATCTTAACGGTACCCTGTCTCAAAATAAAATAAAAAAGAACTGCAGATAAAACTCAGCTCTTCCTGGGTTCAACTTCTAGTACAGAAAACAAAACAAAACAAAACAAAGCCCACAGGTCTTCCATGTGAAATTCAGAGGCATCTTCAAAAACAATTTTGCCCTGATGTACAACAGAAACAGCCAACTTCCAAAGGAATAGCACAGAGCTCATTTTTAAGAGAAAAATCATGACTGCGAATGATGAAGAAATCCTTCCGAATGACAGTCATCCATAAAATAAAGGCCACAGAAGGCGTCTCAAGTGGTCACCTCACAGAGCCGAAAACAGACAGGGGTGGGCAGCGGGGAGGGCAGGCAGCAGGGGCTCGGGCCGGGGTGGAGACAAACTGACTGTTCACCAGACCGGAGTTTCATGGAGCAAGATGAAGCCACCCTGGAGATGCGACACTGCTTACAGTTACAGGGCTGTACCAGATACTCCAAGTGCAAGGCGGATCTCGTGTTCTTAATCACAACTTAAAAAATACACACAAGAATGAAACCTGACAGGGGACCTAGGATGAACCTATGCACTGCAAAAAAAGAAATTTTTATCATAAAAAAGTAAAGAGGTAGGAAAACTCCATTAAAATATTTTTGCTAACAACACTGAAGGAACTCCCCTTGGACTCCTGAGGTGCAGCTTCTTTAATGTCAACTTGGGAGATACTCAAGAATTATGCTCTTCTCTTTTAAAAATCAATAAGGCTGACTCTTCAGCCAAGCAACTTTTTTAAAAAAGCCAGATGTGGTGGCACACTTCTGTAATCCCAGCACCAAGGAGGGTGAGGCAGGAGGATCACAGCAACAGTCTGTTGAACACCTAATATGGGACAGACATTCTTCTCAATGTTAGTGACACAGGGCTGACCACAACAGGCAGCAAAATGAAGCAAATAAACAAGATACTTCCAGACAATGACAGAGCCATAAATGAAAGATACAGGTGACTGCACAGACACTAATGTGTATGGGGAAGGAGTGTGGAAGTCCTGCTGGACATAGAGTGATTAGGAAAGGTTTCTCATAAAGAGGTAACACGCAAAATGAAATAAATCTCATAGGATTCTAAAGAAAAGCCAAAAATTTTAAACAAATCAAATTATATTTTTATTTTTGTCTTTTTGAGACAGGGTCTCACTACGCAGTTCAGGCTGGCCTTGAGCTCACTTTATAGCCCAGGCTGGTCTCGAACTCCCAACGATCCTCCTGCCTCAGCCTCCTAAGTACTGGGATTACAGATGTGTACCACCACGTGCAGCTTAAATCAAATTATGTAATATGCAAAATCTGAGTCTTACGAAAATCCTTCAGTAATGAGATCCTGCCAACCAGGATGCCCCAAGTACAGGGTATGTGACATTATGTACTATTTTTGCAGCTTCCTATAGCTCTGTAATTTATTTCAAAATTAAAAGTTAAGAAAATTCTACGTGACTATTACTGTAATTAACAATGAGGCATCTTCTCTATTTTAGGCATCTTTCATTCACCTTAAATATTACCTTAGGGGAGTAAATCATACAGGGCCTTAACCACTTACCAATCCAATTATTTAAATACCAGTTGACCAAAAATTACACAGTTTTTCATTACTTTTTATAAGACTGTATAATAGGAAACATAAAAATGACAATTGTATCAAATTTATCTAATACGAGAATGGACTGGTTGAAACGGCCCCTGCCAAAGTGACACTAGAGAGTCAGTACGTCAACAAGTGCGCTGCTGGAGGACACTCAGGGTTAACTGTCCGGTGGCTAAGAAAACAAATCCTCCGCGTAGCAAAACGCCTCCCTAAAATTATGCAGATGAGCAGCACTGAAACAGGTGAAAAAAAAAGCCCTGGAGACTTTGTGCCAACTTGGAACATCACTCAGGAAACACAGGGCAGCGGCAGGAGTCACCGGGCGACAGGAAGTAAGTTCTCCTTTGCTTCTCTGTTTACAGTAACTATGCAGAAATCATACCGGAGGTCTGTTCCAAATTGCCACTTCTGGAGATCAAGAAAAATAAAAAATGGTGCAATCCCATTTGGAGTAGAAGAGCAAGAAATAGAGACAGACACTCTCACTAGACTTGTTTCAGGACAACAAATCGAAAGAAAACCATCTCACAGTAAAACCCACACACCCGTTCATACAGTGCCCCACTTCTGAGGAAGGGATTTAGTCCCTGAACCCAAACACAGTTTAGCAGCTGCCGCTCCCAGACTGCGCCCCAGACAGAGGGCTGAGCTCACGCGCTGCGTCTCTCTTCTCCACTGAAAGCTGCTGCTGGGAACTGAGCTGTGTTCCTACAAAATTCAGTTTCAAATAAAATCTATAAAACTGATGGGCAAAAAACCACAAATGAAAACTGAGAATAGGAGTCCAGGAAGATGGTAGAGTGGTAAGCAGCAGAGAAAGAGCCTCTCTGAGAGTGGCCATCCAGACGCTGGACACAGCAAGGCGAGGAAGACGAGGAGGGAGGTGGGTCCCCTGGACCCAGGGAGGATCTGAAGCACGAACTAATGCCCGGGGAGAGAGTAAAGGGAGAAGCTTCAAGAAGGAGGTGGCTGGCGATGCCTTCTCCCTGAGACGGGATTCACGACGTGAGAGGAGTGGTTCGAACCCGTGGATGCACAGTTACGGTGACAGTGACGGCTGGTGACCCCAGAAGCCGCTGTGGAGAGATGTGGCAGTGGAGGGGAGCCGCGGACCTGGAGGAATGAACTGACTGGTGGTGAGCGCAGGGGTCTGGCTCTTGCCCTGGTAGACAACTACTGGTCTGGAGCCACCTTGGAGACCGCAGCCTGAGATCAGCGCCCTCTGGAGGCTGCCAGGTCTCAGTCCCGTGGAAGGTGCTCAGAGCGTACGAGCCACACGTGAAGGCCTGGTCTCCCCCAGGAAGCGCAGGCTTATGGAGAGGACCCTCCGCCCCACCCAAAAGCTCCTGCTGGCTTGCCGAGGTAGACCAACACGTGTCGGGACACTATCTCCACAGGCTGACCGCCAGTGAATGCAGAGACAAACCTGGACAAATGGGGAAGTGGACTATTTTTTTCATTTTTTTTTTCTGTCTTCTCCCGCCTATTATGTTTCTTTTTGATTTTTAGTTTTTCTTTTCTTTTTTATTTCTTTCTTCTGCCTTGTTTGATCTTGTTTTTATGTAAGTGTGAACATGGTTTCTAGCCTCTCTGTGGTTCTGTTCTGTTCATCTCTTCCTTTGCTCTTTTCCTCCACTCTTCTACACCACTTTCCTAAAGTTAGCATGATCCCCTTTGGTTCTCCAACCTTCTCTCTAATCTCTTCCTCTTCTTCCAGTTCTCTATTTTTTCCTTAAACTTTTTAAAATTTTACCCCTGAGGGCAAAATTGACATATCATTATATACTGCATATAATTTTATAGTTTGTTTTAGTTTTTTTATATAACCACCTAATTCATATGGCTAAAAGTGGCAAATTAAGGGTGAGCTCAGTTGGTCATTTTCTAGGTTGTGTTTGATGCTACTGGTACCACTACAGCCAAAACTGACATAATTGTTCTAAACAGCTGTTGGTCCTGCTATTTCATGATTGAGACTGACTAGGGGTCACAGAAAACACTGTGGCCCAGTGCAGAAGAACCAGGGACTGGACCAAACAAACAACTTCTCATCTCCAACAAAGTGAAGAGGTAAGATCTTCGAACAGAATCAAAACCCAAAAAGCTACATCTGGAAGATACCTCAGAGAAGCAGTCATCACCTAAGGGTCCTAAATACTAGCAATAAAGCAACCCATCATAGGCAGTTTACAAGCATCACCCTAGGAATTAAACTTAGAAAGAAAGGAAGGAAGGAAAGAAGGAAGAAAGGAAGGAAGGGAAAACTAAGAACAGAAAAGAATAAAAATGAAAAGAAAAGGGAAGAAAAGAAAAGGAAAAGAAAGGAAAGGAAAGGAAAGGAAAGGAAAGGAAAGGAAAGGAAAGGAAAGGACATGTAAACAAAATGCAACCCCAGACATCCACCTCGCCAAAGGCAAATCCAGGGGGCAGCAAGGTGAGACAACCCATCGGGCTTCCCTGAAGCAGTAACAACAAAGCAGCTGAATGATGCTCTGGAAAAAATGAAATCAGAAATAATCTCTCAGATAACTAGAGAGATGGTGTCCCAAATACTTAGTGACACTTGAGCAGATACAGACAAAAAAAAAAAAAAATAGACAAGGTTAAGAAAATTATGGAAGCTCAGCATAGCAAAGGCAAGGAATCCACAAAGCAGATTCAAGAAGATAGCCAAGGGAATAAATTTTCCACTGGAAGTATCTGAAGTAGATTAGGCTAACGAGAGGACAGGATCTCAGATACTGAATACAGGCTTGCAGTTGATGACCAGGAAAAGAAAGATTTTTCAAAAATAGCAAGGGACCATGAGAAATCAATCCAGCAGCTGCTAGATGAGACAGACAAGAATAACTTAAGGTAGATTGGAATCAGTGAAAAAGCAGGAGATACCACAAATGATATTAAAAATGTTCACAGACATCATGGAAAACTTCCCTGGTAGAGGAAAAGAAATTGACATGCAGATAAGTGAAGCATATAGAATTCCAATTAGCCATGACCAAAAAAAATCTACTACCAGGAATATCATAGTCAAGATTCCAGCAATTCAACACAAGAATAGAATCTTAAAAGCTGCTAGGAAAAAGAAACAAATCACCTATAAAGGAAAGTCCATCAGAATCACAGCTGACTTCTTTACAAATTTTCAAGTCAAGGAGAGCTTGGAGTGAAGTATTCCAAGTTCTAAAGGAAAACAACTTTCAACCCAGATTGATGTACTCTGCAAAACTATCTTTCAAAACTGATGGAGAAATAAGACACTTCCATGACAAAGAATAGCTGAAGAAATCTTAATCACTAAACCAGCACTCTGAAATGTTCTAAAGGACATTCTAGAAAAAGATAATAAGGACTAAAGCTCCATGAACCAACAGAAGGAATTCAACAGGTAAGACAAACAATTAGAGGGCAAGAGAAAAAAAGTGGGGTAACCAACAACAGGAAGAGTCATGACAAGGATAAGTCAATACATATCAATTATAACCATCAATGTTAATTGTCTCAATTCACCAGTCAAAAGACACAGACTGGCATAATGGATCAAGAAGCAAGATCCAACAATATGCTGCATACAAGAAATACATTTAATTCAAAAAGAAATTCACAGACTGAAAGTCAAAGGATGGAAAACAATACTCCATGTGATAGGAACCCAGAAAAAAAGTAGGGGTAGCTATTCTATTTGCAGTCAAAGTGAATTTGAAGCCAAGACTGATTAACAGAGATAAAGAAGGTCACTACATCCTCATAAAGGGAACAATCCAAAAGGAAGAGATAACAATCATAAATATATATGCAACAAATATCAGTGCACCTGACCATATAAGACAATTACTAAGAGACAAGAAAAATCAAATAAACCCTAATACAATCGTACTGGGAGACCTCAAAGCCCCACTGTCACAAAAAGACAGATCAATTAGACACACACGCACACAAAAAATCAATAATGAAATATTAGAACTGAACCAAACTTCTCAACAAAAGGACTTAGTAGATGTCTACAGAGTTTTGTACCCCACAACATCAGAATACACATTCTTCTCAGCTGCACACGGGACATTCTCCAAAATAGACCACATACCGGCTCACAGAACATGCTTATGTAAATGCAAAGAAATTCAAATTATTCCACACATGCTATCAGACAATGAAATTGGAAATCCATGGCAAAAGAAACCACAAGAACTTCATAAACACATGGAAATTAAATATCACCCTCCTAAACAACAAATGGTCCACCGATGAAATTAAAGAATAAATTAGACAGTTTTGACAGTTGAATGATAATGACAATACAACATACTCTAACTTACGGGACACAATGAAAGCAGCCCTAAAAGGGAAATTTATAGCAGTAAAAACCCACATAAGGAAAACAGAGCAAATGCATATAAACAACTTACTGGTAAACCTCAAACTTCTAGAAAGACAAGAGCAGACTAAGCTAAAAACTCATACAAGGCAAGAAATCATACAGATCAGAGCAGAAATTAATGCACTGGAGACTAAAAAAACAATAGAAGGAATCAATGAATCAAAGAGTTGGTTCTTTGAAAAATTAAATAAAATCGACAAACCCTTGGCCAACCTTATCAAAAAAAGGAAAGAAAAGACTCAAATTCACACAATTAGGAATGAAAAGGGTGAAATCAAAGCAGACTCTGCAGAAATCCAGAAGATCATCTATACCTATTTTGAAAACTTGTATTCTAACAAGGTGGAAAATATATAAGAAATGGACAGATTCCTAGATACATATGAATTACCAAAGCTGAATCAAGAAGTTATAAACATCCTAAATAACCCAGTATTAATCAATGAAATCGAAGATGTAATTAAAAACCTATCAAAAAAGAAAAGCCCAGGACCTGATGGACTCACAGCTGAATTCTACAAGAAATTTAGAGAAGATCTAATACCACTACTTATCAAATTCTTTAATGAAATTGAAAGGGAAGCAATACTTACAAATTCATTCCTAGAAGCAACCATTATCCTGACACCAAAAGCAGAGAAGGACCAACTAAGAAAGAGAATTACAGGTCAATTTCTCTAATGAACATAGATGCAAAAATCCTCAATAAGATACCGTCAAACAGAATGCAGCAAGTCATCAAGAAGATTATACACCATGACAAGTGGGATTCATCCCAGGAATGCATGGATGGTTCAACATACATAAATCAATAAATGTAATACACCATATTAATAGAGCCAAGGACAAATATCGTATGATACATCCAGGAAAAGCTTTTGATAAAGTCCTGCACTCATTCATGTTAAAAAAAAATACCTACAAAAAGTTGGAATAGATGGTCTTTATCTCAATCTGATAAAAGCCATCTATCAAACTAACAGCCAACCTCATACTAAATGGACAAAAACTGAAAGCTTTCACTCTAAAATCAGGAACAAGACAAGGATGTCCACTATCACCACTCCTATTCCATATAGTTCTGGAAACATTAGCCAGAGCAATTAGACAGGAGAAAGAAATAAAAAGAATAAAGATAGAAAAGGAAGAAGTCAAACTATCATTATTTGCAGATGACATGATACTCTACAGAGAAGACCCCAAAAATGCCACTAAAAAACTGACAGATCTAATAAGTAAATTCAGTAGTGTAGCTGGATATAAAATCAACACTCAAAAATCAACAGCCTTCTTGTACATGAAAAACAAACTCACTGACAGAGAAATCAGGGAAACAACACCTTTCACAATAGCACCCCAAAAAAAGAAACACCTAGTGATCAATTTAACGAAGGATGTAAAAGACTTCTACAGTGAAAACTATAGTATTCTGAAAAAGAGACTGAAGAAGATGTTAGAAAATGGAGAGATATCCCATGCTCTTGGGTAGGAAGAACCAATATAGGGAAAATGGCCATACTTCCAAAACTGTTATACAGATTCAGTGTAATCCCAATCAAAATTCCAACACCATATGCCCCAGAATTAGAGAAAACAATTCAAAAATTCATCTGGAACTGGAAGAGACCTAGAATAGCAAAGGCAATCCTGGGCAACAAAGGCAAGGCAGTGGGTATCACAATCCCTCTCTTGAAATTATACTACAAAGCTACTCAGATAAAAACAGCATTGTACTGGCCAAAACACAGACCCAAAGACCAATGGAACAGATTAGAAGATGTAGAAACAATTCCAGACACACTAAACCACCTTATCTTTGACAAAGTTGTTAAACACATTCATAGGAAGAAAGATAGCCTCTTTAATAAGTGGTGCTAGAAAAACTGGCTCTTCACATGTCAAAGATTAAAGTTGGACCCATATATTTCATTGTGCACTGAACTAAATTTGGAATGGATCAAAGATCTAAATATTAAAATGGAAACAATAAATCTGCTGAAAGATAGAGTAAGTAAAAGTCTTGAAGACATTGACATAGGCAAAGACTATGAAATCCCAATTACATAGGAACAATCACAAAGAATCAACAACTGGGATCTCATCTTATTAAAAAGCCTTTGCACAGCAAGAGAAACCACCAACAAAGGGAAGAGATAGCCCACAAAGTGGGAGAAAATGTTTGCCAACTGTTCCTCAGACAAAGGATTGTGATCAAGAACATATAAAGAACTCAAAAATCAAGTCCTCCCAAATTTAAAGACCCAATCCAAAAATGAACAGCTGATATGAATACACACTTCTTAGATGAAGAAATACAAATGGTAAACATATGAAAAAATGTTCAATATCACTAGTCATTTGAGAGATGCAAATTAAAATAACACTGACATTTCACCTGACCCCAGAAAGAATGGATAATATTAAAAAAAAATCAACTAATAACAGATGCTGGTGGGGTTGTGGGGAAAAGGAAACTCTTCTCCACTGTTGGTGCAAGTGCAAACTGGTACAACCACTGTGGAAATCAGTGTGGAGGTTCCTCAAAAAACTAGGAGTGGAGGTCCCATTTGACCCAGCTATTTCCCTTCTGGGTATCTTCCCAGAATTAAAAACATTATACCACAGCAATACATGTGCACCTATGTTTATAGCAGCACAATTTGTAATAGCTAGATCTTGGAAACAACCTAAATGCCCACCAACTGAGGAATGGAGAAAAAAGATGTGATATTTTTATACAATGTAGTACTACTCAGCTATAAAGAAGGATAAACTTGAGACTTGTATGGGAAAATGGATGCAACCTGAGACCATACTCATAAGTGAAATAAATCAGACACGCATGTATAAACATCGTGTTGTCTCACTAGTGTGAGAAGCTGAAACAAACTAGATATAAAAAAGACAGGATACTACTGATTTGTCTGAGCTCACTGAAAAGAAGGTTTGGACTAATATTGTTCAGATGATTAAATGCAGATGTCTTGTACTCTGA
Organism: Dasyprocta punctata; assembly: GCA_004363535.1. NCBI lineage: Eukaryota > Metazoa > Chordata > Mammalia > Rodentia > Dasyproctidae > Dasyprocta > Dasyprocta punctata. Next base: position 104,742 of record RJWM01001357.1, on the reverse strand, counting down.
GTAACTGATTTGAAGATAACAATACACAATGCATATATCATTGTTACCCCCTAATTATCATGCTTTGAAATTTTGATTTTTTTCTCTTTAAAATACAATTTTAAAAAAACTCAATAGTTTTACTACTTATCACCATTGCTGATTAAAGGCTCATGAATGGAGCTGGAAACACGATGAATACACAATGCTTGGGTTATCTGTGGATTTCCCACACCTAGCTCTTGCTCCAGCATTGCTTCATTTGCTCCTCGGATTACTCAGTGTCACCATGGGAGTCTCTGTACCACGGTGCCAGGGCTCATCGAAAGTGACCAACTGTCTCAATCACAGCCATAGTTCTTTACTACAACTGATTTGGTGAGAAGGTCTGGGCGGACATTCACACTGTGTGCGGTGCTTTGCTATGACAGTGCTGCAAGGAAAAGCCTTATATATTCCTTGTTTTGCACATCTGCAATAAATGCTTAGATATGGACAGAAATTTACCTTCAAGCACTGACACCCAATGAGATGGTGTTTAAAAGGGGGTCATGGGGAGGTGATCAGTGTCATCAGTGTCAGGTAAGGTCATGAGGGTGGGGCCCTCGGGAAAACCTGCCTGGGATCTTGTGCCCCTGCTGCGAGGACGCAGGGGAAAAAAGAAAGAGAGCCTGGCCCTGGCCGACCCCGTGGGTGTGCTGACCTGGCTTCCAGCTCCCAAGCTGGGGAAGAAACATTCCTGTTCTATACATCTCCCAGCACATGGCACTGCTCCGTGCCAGCCTGAGTAGTCTACTATCTCCACTAAAAGGCACTGCAAAGGGATTTTGTGTTTTAAAGCCACATACCTAGAAGAGAAAGGAGAATAGCAAAAATGAGAGGAACAAAATCATGGATATTAAAAAAACAGCGAAGCCTGGGGCAACTGAAATTTTCACACCCTGGAATCTTCAAACAACCCAGGCAATGTGGAAAAGTAACCAGATGACTGGAGAACCTCCCAGAACTGAGGAACTGGTGGCTCTAGGCACTTTGGAGGCAGGGGCAGACACAAACTAAGAGGAGAGGACCAGTGAAGTATGTTTTAGGGGCAGGGGCCCAGCACCCCACTATGCTGTGGGCACCTCGGTGTTTCCTCACTGGAAGGGGAAGTGAGCCAGTTCAGGCTGGGGCTTCCATGACAGCGCGGCCACACGGAACAAGGGGAAGCTTGTGTACTGGACGCTGAGCTGCTTCAAACCTTTCTCCCAATTTACTTCAAGATGCTAAGACTTAGGTGAGTTTCTTGTAAGAAGAAACTGATTTATTCTCTGGGGAATCTACCTAGGTGTAGGGGAAAAACATCACCAAAACTAAACTGATTTATTCTCTGGGGAATCTACCCAGGTGTAGGGGAAAAACATCACCAAAACTAAAAAGCTGCCCATGAGCCCTGGAAAGTTCTGCTCCTCCATAACAGAGCACAGGCAAGGAGGGGACGGGTGAGGCCGCTGGGTGACGTAAAACGAGAAAGCAGGTTCACAGGAAGGCAACCTTTGGATATACCCGGATCAGACTAGTTAGGGAGATAAAAACCTCAAAGAAACCTTGGAGTGATGAGACAAAATACATTCAAGAGAGGATAAAAACCAACAAAAAAAGGAAAAGCCTCCTAGAAACGAATAATATAGTATCACACAATAAAAAAACCAAAAACCTCCATAAGGGATGGCAGATAAAACTGTAGTCAACAAACAGTCAAAAAACAAACATAAAAAAAATGGAGGAAGGTAAGAAAATAAGGAGAAAAAAGAAAAAACACAAGAAAGATATATTAAATAATTCATGGAATTCTTCCAAAATAAAGGATGTGAAATTTTAGACTGAAAAAAAAAAATACAATAAATACTCAGCATAATCTATAAAACCCATCAGTTCTGAGGTATGATGCCATGAAATGTAGAACATCAAGGACAAGAGAGGGTCCTAACAGGTTCTACAGGAAAAAAGTCAGTGATCCCTAAGAATCAAGAATCTAGGCACCTTCAGAGCTGCACGGGAACCAGGATGCAGTGGAGAAGCTCCTCTTTGAATCCTAAGATAAAATGATTCCAATCACGAATCCGATTCTCACTGAAAGAGGACAGACAGCGCCCATCTGAGCTCGGGCGCCGCCTCGGGGACAACAGCTCTGGGCCGTCCCCAGGGTAGGGCGCGGTGGATGGGGAAGGAGGGAGGGCGGGGCAGGCCTGCACCCCCACCGGGCAGAGCTCCTGGACCCTTCTCAGTAGACGGCAGTGGGCCTGTGCCTTCTCTTCTCACTGACCCCTGGCTCGGTCAGTCCTGCCTGTCTCAAGGCCACACTGGTCATGGGATATGCTCCCAGTCCTGGGATCTGACAGGAGGTCATCGTAAAAGTGCCCTTTCCTTCGAATGAGCAAGGAACTTGGTTTATACAGTATGTTAGTTACCTTTCCTCCTTGCTGAGACTAAATGCCCAACATCCAAAGATAAAGGGGGAAAGGTTTATGTCAGCTCACTGTCTGCAGAGGTTTCAGTCCTGGCTCCAAGGCAAGGGGGCCTGGCAGAGGAGACATGGCAGAGGTAACAGTCCATGGGGGCAGAAGGCAATAAAAGCAAGTCAGTGACCATTTACAATCACTAATTTTATTGGAGCCCCTTTCTGTCCCTCACAGCGTGGCCAGGCTGCCTGCTCTCAGGGTGGGTGGCACTCACACCCTGAATCCCAGCACTACACCATGAATCAGTCATACACTCTGGATCCAGCCACCTCTGAGAAAGCCCCAGCTATGACCGCATGAGGCTTTGGAGGGACATACAGGTACAAGCCATAACATACAGCACTAGATAATGATGCTTTCACTCCTGGATATCTATAAAAAGTACGACAAGAACTCCCCACATTCTTTCTCAGGAAGCTGTTAGAAAGATGTTCGCCAAAATGAAGAATTTGAGAAAAATGATGACACCAGATTCAAGAAACAGGATCCATACCAGAGAGACAGAAAGGCAACCTGGGACGACATAAATGAAGATGCGGAGATGACAAGGGAGCAGACTAAAGAGACCCCCAGCCGCGCACAGCTCAGCAGGAGGAAGATAGACACAGCTACCACTAGTGAAGTGTGGAAACTGAAGAGGAAAGTTTGTTTGATTGTGGAAATCAAGAAGCAGTCTACCAGGAAGTGTGGCTTAATCCAGCCTGAGATTCAGACACGTTAACAGGAGGAAGAGTCTCCCGCCTGCGTGGAACATAATAAAGAAAGGATGTAAATAAGAGTGTAGGATGCTAGGGGACTGGACACAGCGTGGTGTGGCTGAAATACAGAAAACCAAACAGGAAATAAAAAGGATATCCTACAACATACACAGAGAAAGACGACAGATTTGCCATGAGCATCATGCTAGGCATTTGGAGTTTGTTAGGAGCTAAGTGAGGTTAAAGGGTGGCCCCAGGAGGTGGCAGAGGTCTGAGGACAGGGCTTGGAGGGGATCTGGCCCACCCAGGGCAGATGCTGAAGCCAAAAGAGGAGAGAGGGGCTGCAAGAGGAGGCGGGGGACTGGTCACAGTGCCACACACTTAGACAGGGGCTTCCTTTCCAATTAACCTGAAGAGCAGTTTTGAAGACGGATCTATCCATTCAAAGAAACCATGTGGGGTGGCTTCTGAAACAATACCTGTGGATTTGTTCGATGCTCTCCTCCGAATTTCAGTCACCATCAGTCGTGAGACTTGTGTTGTGAACTGCAGTAGGTCAGAAAATTTTTCTGTCATTGTGTTCGGTGGAGCATTTCCAAAAACCTGTGGATAAGAGAAAACGTTCCCAATGAAACACTGTGAAACCCCCTCTTTTCAACTGTGTGAATTTGAAACTGTGGCGTAAACTGAAGATCAAGTCAAATAAATAGTTATGCACCTACTTTGGGTGTGATTACATTTAAAACATACCTCTCCTTAAATAAATCATGTCTAGCCACTTTGTTTTGTTTTGTTTTGTTTTGTATCAGAGATTGAACTCACGACCTTGCTCTTGGCAGGCAGGCACTTGTGCCACTGAGCTAAATCCCCAGCCCCTGGCTGCATTTTCTTAGCATATTAAATAATGTATCAAATATATGACACAAAGGCCAAAGACACTAGCTATAAAGTTGCAATTAGAAAACATAACCATTCTCTGAGGGAACCTAAATTGAGGACTTAGCAAAGCAGGGTATTCGGATACGCTGGCTGTTGAATAGCAGACACTGACCTCCTGCTAGGTCCTAGGTTGAATAGATTCAGCTCACCACATTTTATATCTCGAAATTTCTAAATTTTACCCATAATAATTCATAAGACAAGACTATAATAAAAAGACAGACAAAAGGAAATGAATACATGGCTCATAAAATAAACTTGTTTTCACAAAAAAGTTAAGATAAACTTCAGAATAAATCATTCTTGAAGTGGTATGGGAAGATGGGAATAAGGATATGAATCCTTGGTGTATCATCATAGGAACAGAAATGATACGTGAGTACCTATACACCAAGAAGTACCTTGAAATAGTGCTTTAGGAAAAAAAACAGCTCATCTTGTAAAGCTGCTATCATTCGTGGACTGTGCAGGGAGAAAACCGGGCCTCACCAGGAGGTGATTCCCACCTGGAAACCAGATCATTTTCATTGTTTTGTTGGGTTGGGTTTTATTCTCTTTTGTTTTGTTTGATTTTGTTATATCTGATGGCATGAACAGCTATTTAAAAGATAGCAAGACATATTATGATAGCCATTTTGGATTTAGTATTGGCTTGTTTTGAAGTCCTTTACTGTAGTCATTGTTTTGTTTTTATTGTTTCTATTCTATTCTGTTCTGCTCGGTTTTTACTATGTCCGAAGGTATCTACAGCTATTTTGAAGACAACAAAAGGCATTATGGTTGATTTCGTAGGGTTTTGAAGTCCTGTATCACTTATACTGGTTTATTTTGATTAGTCTTATTCTGTTTTATTTTCCTTGGTTTTATCCTCTTTAAAAAAAAAAAAGCTGCTATCATGATTATCCATTATAATAGAGGATTTGCATTCTTATTACTATTTAAATATCACTACAGAGGGAGAAACCATAATCTATTCATCCTAGAACTCCTTCCCAAAATAGTTTTTCCCTACCTGTGGTTGGTTGTTTCTATGTGGCCTGTCCCTACAACCACTTTCTACAGAATATTCAGGAAGCACTGAAGGAGATCGTGAACACATCGTTAAAAGACAAAAAATAAAAGAAACAAGCAAGTAAAAAGTGAAGGAGACAGACTGGGAGGGGAAGAAAAAAAAAAAAGAAGTAGAAGAAGAAAAATCTGAACAAAACCCTAAAATCAGCACAGAGGCCGGTAAGCCCGGGGACTGGGCAGTCTGAGGCAGGAGGATTGCCAAGTTTAAGACCAACCCAAGGTCCTGTCTGAAAAAGTAAAAAAAGTTGGGGATGTACCTCAGTGTTAGACTGAAAAACAAACAAACAAACAAAAACTCTACTTAACAAACACAAAATAAAAACCAACTGAGTGAGGAGGTACACGCCTGCAATCTCGGCACCTGGGAGGCTGAGGCAGGAGGACTGCCACAAATTCAAGGCCACCCTGGGCTGGAGTCGAGCTGAAGCCACCCTGAAAGGAGCAGTGAGACCCTGTCTCAAAATGAAACCAAGCGAAACGAAACAGACTCAACACTCAGACCAAAAGACTTCCATATTGTCCATATTTTAATCATGAATTTTGGCTCAAATATTAAAGCGAGAAAACCTACTTAACCAAACTGTTCATAATGTCCTAAGAAAAGATATGTGCATATTTAAGGAAGTCCTTGCTATTTTTCATACTACAAAAATTTTCTTCCAAAGATCCTAACATAAACATGTAAAACATAACATAATATCCCTTCTAAAAGAAAATGTTTCTATACTAGATGCTGTGTTTCTTATAAACTTCCTCAAAGTAAGTAGTAAATAGCAAATAACAAAAAGAGTTCTATAAAAGTATACTTTGTCCAGGTATCTAGTCCATTCAATTAACTTGGCCAAAACACTTTCTTTTCTTCGGCAAGGCTGGGCCCTTCACAACCCACCCCTTGTTGAGTTTGGTTTGGTTTTTGAAATGCTGGGTGCTCCTGCCCGGGCCTCTCAGAATACAGGGGTGAGAAGACAGCACCACCACCCTGGCTTCTAGAGCGTAATTTTCAGGACTTCGAAGAACAAACTGTGATCAAGAGCTTCTCAGTAGATGTGTTCTTTGGGCTGAGATTTTGATAAACGCGTGCTTACATCAACATGTCACCTGTGACATAAGACCCACAGTCTTCAACAAGCTGCAGGGAGAAGCCAATTGAGAAGCTTAATCCTGAAACACACACCAATACTGCCTCTGCGCAGAGACCAATGAAGGTGCTGACCTGCATTCCTATTTCTCAGAGGTTGTGCATGCATATCTGCTTCTAAGAATTGAAAAGCATTTTACTTGTGAGTAACAACTTTCCAAAACAGTAAGAATGCATTATTCAAGCAATCTTCTCATCGGGCAAGTGATACAGTGTTGAGAATGCAAATAACTTTTCACATAAACTCTAATACTTACTGTTTTATTTCTGTCAAGAAATCTGTTCTAAAGACAAAAAGAACTGTGCCCGACTCGCTACTCTAAATTGAAAAAGCACTGCTTCCTTGACGTAATATTTGGTTTAGTGAACCAACATTACTCACAAATACGCACTTATCTATCAATGCCAAGTGGTGTTCCAAGAGTTAGCAACACGAAGGTAAATGAAGCACGTAATCCAGCGCAGAGGGAGTGTTTACACTGCAGTACCCAAGACATAGGTGAAGTGAGCTCATGTAGAGATTAAAATCAGCTGGAGGTGTATGTAGCTCAGTGGTAGGGCACCCGCTTAGCACGGATAAAACCCTGGGTTTAACACCCAGCACCAAAACCAGAAAACAAAAAGCACTGAAATGAAATGATCTGAAGAAACTGTCTTGTGAAACAAAGTGAAAAGAAGTGAAACGAAGTGAAAGAGAACGGCCAGGGCAGAGGGGTTGTCAGGAAAGGTGGCGTGAGGAAGGCACCAGCGGAGGGAGAGGGCTCCAGAGCAGGAGGCCGGGCGGCCGGGAAGAGGCTGAGACGGGCGGAGGCTGGGGGCTGCTGACACTGGAGGCAGGGAAGGTACGCGGTGTGTTTAGGGGTGGGGTGGGGGTCCAGGAGCTCGCAGAGACCTGATGATGCTGAGTGCACAGGGAGCAAGGAGAAGAGCAGGCATCCAAAATTGCCTTTTCAGTCTAAAAACGAATCTAAAAACACCAGGTGTGCTGCCTTCGTCTGCACTGGAGCTTCTGGCGTAACGCTGTGCCTGCACCAGCCAGCGCGGAGCTGGAGCCGGGCCTGGCTCCCTTCTTTCTGCTTCTTAGCACCCTCATGGGTTGGGGACAGCGCTGGGCAAGAGAATGCAACACCCTGAACTCAAAAGGAGGATTCCATACTGGATTACCACGCTCAAAACTTGGATCAAAAACAGCGCCAAGGAACCAAGCAACTTCCCGCAAATTCAACAAAACCATCACCACCACTTAACAAGCACTGACAAGGGTGCCTAGGGCTTGACACACCGTTTAAATCTCATAAAAACCTACGCAATACATGCTGTTATTATCCTCACTGACAGATAAGGAAATGAAGAGCTAGAGAAGTCAACTAAAGCCAGGAGGTGTTAGAGACACAGTTTGAAGCTAGCACCTGTGACCTCAAGCCGGGTGTTACCCCTCAGTCCCGTTATTTTCTCAAACTCTGCATGAACCCGATCATGGTAAGTCTGCCCAACTCTCCTCTCTACAGGGAAACTGCACAGCCTGGCTTGTCTTTAATAGGGTCACCATTTCATAGAGTGTTCTGGTTTTGTTTTTTGCTTCTGTTTGTCTTATTTTCCTCTGCTGGACACCAGACCCAGGGCCTCCCACTCGCTAGGCAAGGGCTCTGTGTCCCCAGCCCCCTCCACAAAGCCACTGGTAATGCAGACCTAAATAGATCTCAGGGAATATTCTGGCACTTCCCCCTCTCAATACTCTGGAATATCTGGGAAGAACAAACTAATGGCATTACACAATCACATGCATGAAGTAGAGGCTGAATATACATTTGTTACTCAATGACAGTAGCCAATACAATTTATTAAATATGACTAGAAAGCACAGGTTCGATGTGTACAACATTTTCTAGAGTGGGATTTTTGTTTCCTAAATACATACAATGTCTAAAAATTAAGTTACTGAGTACTGGCTATCACTAGTCCTGAAATCACTTGTTATAAAAAATGTGAAATATATTACATATTGTTATCTTAGAAGTAGTTGTTCGAGTTATGAGATCTAGGCATTAAAAAATGATCAGACAATCAAACAATGACAACACAAACTATTCTTTCTGATGAACTAACAGAGAATCAGTGGTATAGTTATCTATCTTCCATACTTACACATACATGCAGTTATATGTGTATATCTACAAACATATGTTTTCTTTTCTTCCATTTCTCCTTTCCCCTAAGATAATAATATGTAATATATTGACTAGTATTGATTTCTTACTGTTGTTTGCAATTCTGTATTACTTCTACCTTTTTTTCTGTTTTGCTTCTTTAAAATAAAAAAAAATGTGAAAAAATTAACAGTGAAGATGTAATTACATTATTATGCACTGTTGATTGGTTAAGATGTCTTATCAATTGCTACAAATGATTAGAAACACTGATCACATTTGGCGTCTGTTTATTTCTAAGGATCACTGACTAAGGAAGAAGCAGCAGCAGCCCCCGGGCCAGGCCCTCCCTCCCTGCCCGGGCGGTGCCATCGCTCTGGGAGTGGCCAGTGGCTGGGGCAGGGGACATGACTATGGTGGGTGGGTCCAGCAAGGCCTCTGTCACACAGCCCCAGTCACATTCCCCCCGCCCCCACACTGGAATTACATAAGAAGCAACAATTCAGCCACAAAAGGGCTCCTCTGCTGGATTCTGGTTCTCGTTTCTTTGGTTCTATACTTGGTCATCTTCCTTTAAAAGCCAATGATTTAAAAATAAAGGTCATCTGTAACGGACTTAAAAAGGACACTGTATTAGATTTCGAAGCTTCTCAAATATAAACTGGAAATAAGTTCAAAAACAAGGGGAATTTCTTATGATGTACCTAGTTAGTAAAGCTTACATTTTCGAAGAGTACATTTTTAAATACATAATGAAACACAGTAACATATTCCCAGGTGATTATAAATAGCAGTTAATGAATTTTTAGAAAACTGAAAGGCTGTTCATTTTAAATAAGTTGAAGCCAAGTATTTTCTCTGCAGGCTTTTGTTCTTGGGCCTAAAGGTTAATTAGTTTGTAGAATGCTGAATAAATAATACCGAGCTATTCTCAGACGCCAGGGTGCTCTTTCGGTTGAGAGAATGAGTGCACAGGCGGGAACAGCAGCCTCCTGCTAGGACTGTGCTGAGGACCACAGGAGGCACCTCGAGACCCCAGTGCAAACCCTGCCCCAAAACGTGCACAGCACAGCGCTTCCAAGTCAGGTCTCTGAGAGACACTCGCGCCCCGCGACCAGCCAGCCGAGCGCCCTGCTGCATGAAGTCTGGCAGTGTGAGGGTCTGGTCGCTGTTCTGCACAAATTCAGCAGCGTCCAGACACTCAGCACAACAACTGATCTGCACAATCTTGGTGGGCGCTGGCGGATCTGGAGCCACACGAAGCCACGCGTTCCCCACACAGACTCCTGCCGTGGAGACCGTTCCTGCACAAGTGGCCGGACGGCGAGCAGCCAGCAGACACGGCCGTGTCTGTGTAACGGCACGAGTGACGCCGAAGGGCCGCCCGGCTTCATCAGGGTTCATCCAACGAACGCTCACAAGGTCACAACGGTAAAGAAACAACTTTCCTCTTTTCATTAGTTAAAAGTTCACTGAACTTGACCTAGGGGTCTAGCTCAGTGACAGAGTGCTTATCACGTCCGAGGCCCTGGGTTCAAGTCCCAGCACTGCCCACACTCATGTACACATGCGCGCGCGGAGCTGAGAACAAATTCTCTTAACTGAGTTAAACATTTTCACCACCCTTTAAATGTTAACCAACCTGAGAAATGGAAATCACCTTCATCTACTCAGTAGCCTACAGCAGCACAGTATGGCCCTTAAAAACAAAAAGATGAACAATAAAACAAAACTATCTCAGAACTGGTTCCAATAACAACTACCGAGCTGAACAGGCCACAAAATAATGTGTGTCTATACTGTAGTCAGTTTCCTCTACCATTTTAAAAACAGATACTTTAACCCTTTCTCACCCCTCCTCACGCTGCCTGACCCCCCACAGCAGTCTAGCCTCTTCTTTCACATATTTAAAACTGTACACTCTCTAAACCCAGGGCAAATATATCATTACCAATGTTTTCCAGCCCCTCAGTACTAATCAGTTCTTTCACAGTACTGCTCTTATTTGATTCTGTTTCTCTCCCATTCCCTTACAACATTCATAAATTTCCTTAAGTCTCCTACCTCACATTCAGTGGGGTAGGGGGTACTGTGATTGAACTGGGGTGCACTGAGCTGTATCTGCAGCTCTCTGATTGTCTTTTGAGAGCCCCCATCTCAGCCTCACAAGCGTCTGGGATGCAGGCTCGCGTGCACTTGTCTCCTGGCGGCCCAGGAACCCCAGGCCATGAAACACGAGTGTATTCAGCGCTGAGCGTAACTGGAAGTCTCCTCACACCAGCAGTCTGCTTTCCCACACGAGGCCCTGTGTGTCGGCTTCCTGTGTGAGGTTTATTCATCCACCTGCAGTTTGACTCTGACCTTTCCTTCCCTCAATCTCATTTCATCCTTTCCTGAAACTGTCCAAGATCCTCTTCCATGCTACTCTCTTCTCCTTAAGTATGCCTGGCTCTCACCCACTTTTAAAAACAAAGCAAAATATTGCAAGCGTACAAGCAGCATGCACTGTCCCGGCTAAGCCCACCTGTGGTACAGCTCCCGAGCTGAGCCCGCGCCTAGTGTGGCCGCGAGGGAGGCAGTGGTCAGCTCCTAGGGCTGGGCTCACGCGTGGCCTCACCCGAGTGCAGAGGAGGTCAGCTGCAGGGAGAGTGGTTCTAATAACCCCAGGCCACTCCGCGGGCCTGGCCCTTCTGTGTCACCACACTGTGACACAGGTCAGGGCCCTCACCAGCATAGAACGCTGGTGTCGTCTTTTCAAAAGTAAAGACCCAGGCCAGGGATTTAGCTCAGTGGCTCAAGCGCTGGCCTGGTAAGTATGAGGCTGTAAGTTCAATCCCTGGCACCAAAAAAAAAAAGTGAAGACCCAACCTCCAGTGTCTGTCATAGCAATACCAAGCTGACGGAGATGACCAGACCTCCCCTCCATCGGTCTCCACCCGGACCTGGCTCAAAACCCACAGCGTGTGTGCGGTCCTTCCCCTTCCTGATCACGCCTCTCTCAGCTGCTCCTGGCCGCTGACTTCCACGCTGACGGAGTCCCACGAATGCATTATCTCCAGTGTATGTGATGTGTCAACTTCACTCCTTCTAGAAACTTCCGTCTCTTGAGCTCTTTAACCCACCCCATTCTGATTCTTTCTGTTCTGGCACTGACTGGCTCCTGTTCTCTATCTTTTATGGGTTTCCCTGCTTTCTTTCGACATTCATGCTCACCATCAGGAATAGTGGCACACACCTATAATCCCAGCTACTTGGGAGGATCACAAATTCAAGGCAAGCCTGCCCAACACAGTGAGAAGCAGTTTCACAACAAAACCAAAGAAAACAAAAGCTAATTGCTCTGCTAGTACACTCACGTGGCAGTGTGAACCACAAGTGATCTTTCGTTCCCTTCCAAGGTCTCAACTGCAACATTTCTATCAATGGCCTCAAAAATCAAGTGTCCAGCTCAGTCCTGTCTCATGCACTCCTAACTACCTACTGACCATCTCCACCACGGAAGCTCTTGAGCAGCTCAGACCCAATGCCACACCACAGACTGGCTCTTGAAACCTTCCCTTCCCATAGCTGCTGAGAACACCCAGCTTTCCCGTACTGGAGACCTGGGAGACAGCCCACACTGGCCTTCAGTTCTCACCCTGCTGCTCCCGCAGTGTCACGGGCTCCTCAGCCTCCAGACGAGGCCAGCTCAAGATTCGATGCCTCTGCTCCCACGAGACTTCAGTCATATTTTTTGCCCTTCTTACATAAAACCAATCTCTAGGATGGTGAACAGAAGATACCAGTACATTCCAAATGCTGGCTGTCTCTTGCTGGGGCTCGCACTGGAACTTCTGCTAGGTCGTTAGTTACGCTGGCCCCGTTTACCCCCATGAGGGTCAATGGTTATCTTTCAAGGGCTCAGGAATGCATCACATTTTAAAGGAGGCTTCCCCTCCCTGGTCCCCAGAGTCTTAGGTAACTACCTTAGGGGACGCCACAGTGCTTGCCTGAGTCTGTCTCTCTCCCCACCATGTGAGCACCGCTTCCCTTCCTTAAGGTCCTCTTGCCTTACAAGAGCGAAGATGCCGGGCTGGGGATGGAGCTCAGTGGCACAAGCGCCTGCCCGGCAAGCGCGAGGCTGTGGGTTCACAGAGTGAAGATGCCTCTCCCCTGAGGGACCCCAACACTCTGGGCAGGGCACGATGGGGTGTGGACCTCACAGGAGTTCAGCACACGGACTGACGCATGAACAGTGAAGGAGCAAGCGGCACACGCTCAGCGAGCCCGTCTGCTCCCTCCGCTGTCAGCCTGCACTGTCAGAGTGGGCTGAGTGGCGCAGATGAATTACTACTGCAGCACAGTCTGCGCTCTGCTCTTCGTCTTCTAATGTTTGCACTTTTAACGCAATAGTAGGTAGAAGTTGCTCAAGACAAATATTTTTTCTTTTTTTTTTTTTTTTGGAGGGGGAGAGATTCTTTGAGACAGGGTCTTGCTACATAGTGTGTATGTAGTTCAGGCTGGCCTTGAGTTCACTATGTAGTCCAGGCTGGCTTTGAGCTGTTGGTGATCCTCCTGCCTCAGCCTCCTGAGTGCTGAGTTTGTAGGTGTGAACCACCATGTTCCCCTTAAGGTAGATATTCTTCTTATTATTTTACAGTCCAGAAAATTAAGGTGCCTATCCCTCCCCAAGCAGCAGACTAGCAGAGGGTTAATCCCTTGAGAGCAAGGGTAGAGATTCTAGCGTAATTTGAGGAGCAGAGTGCTGACATATGAAAATTGGAGAAGAGCAAGGCTACCTAGAAAAACAAGAAAACATAAACTGTCAGGCTCGTCTGCTCTGGGCAGAGGAACCCTCTCCCTGGGACAGTGACACATCCAAAAGAAAGCACTAAGGATATTAGAGTGGAGGGAACCCAGCCAGGTCGCCTGACCACGCGAAAGCCTCACCCCCGCAGACCAGCCGTCCAGTCCAGTCTCCAGGTCTCAGTCTTAAGTACCAACACACATTCAGCAAGAAAAAGGAGAGCTTGGGAAGTGTCCTACAGAGAGACAGACAGAGAGAAAACAACACAGATTAAGGGGAGCAAGTCAGAGACCGTGGTGAGACAGAGCGCAGACCGACAGGGAAGAGGGAGACAGGGGGAAGAAAAAAGGAAGCAGGCAGAGAGAGCTAGAGACGGGGGACACGGGAACGGTAAGACAAGAAGACAAACAGGGGAATAAGTGAGAGGAAAGGGGAAGAGAGAAAACGATAAAGGCATGGAAAGAGAATGGAAGAGACAGGAAGATACAGAAATGGGAAGGGTGAGACACAGACAGTAAGAGAAGAATAGCTAACTCTTGGGAGTGACCTACACGTCCATCAGCAGATGAATGGATAAAGAAAATGTGGTGTTTACACGCAGTGGAGTACTACTCTGCTATAAAGAAGAATAAACTTGAATCCTCTGTAGAAAAGCGGATGTACCTTAGACCATAATGTTAAGTGAAATAAATCAGACACACAAGCCTAAACATTACACGGCTTGTCTCACATAGAAACCCAAGGTATAAATACAGAGCACGATGAAAGACAGACCGCGGGAGACAGGGAGGCAGACCTTTCCTAAATGGGAGAGGGAACAAGACACGAGGGCGGCGGAGGGAAGGGAACGGGGAGAGGGAGTAGGATGAGCCGTGTGCACACGCCGGCTGCACACGGGGAGGGCGGACATCGTGCACTGCACACTGGTCACTACTAAAAAGGCAGAAGGGGAAGTCAGTGAGGGCAAAGGAGAGAAGCTGGGTAGGGAGACCAAGAACGAACGGGGGGCAGGGAGTGAGCGAAAGGAAGAAAGGAGAGGGACAAGGAGGAGACAGACACACGCATGGCGAGAAAGACTGACTGCAGCCGGCCGGAGGTCTTGGAGGCACCGAGCTCTGTAACACCTGCAGCACTGTGAGAGCGGTGGCCCGGAACAACCTTTCCGTCCCAGTCCGCAGGGTGCAAACAGACCACGTGCACAAGGAGAGCAGCCGTGAGTCAGCATGGGCAGGAGAGCAGCACACGCGGCGACGCGAGCCGGAAGTCAGCTACAAGCGGATAATTGAGAGGCTGCAGCGCAAATGTCACCTAAAAGCTTGCGAGGCAGCAGGGGTCAGTGACGGAGAGCGGCGGGGCAGCTGGGGGACTGAGGACCCCGTGGCTCTTTAAAACTGTGTGCTGACAACCGACAATCAATATCAAAAGGCTGTTTTCAAAAGCTCCAACAAGACTATAATGTCAGAAGCTTGATCCTGCATAGATTTGCTACCTTGTATGACCTGGCCCTTACAGAAGAATCCCAGGAAACCCCCGCCACAGCAAAGCCAACTGGGCAGTTTTGTTGTTGGGTTTTTTTTTTTTTGTGGCACTGGGGATCGAACTCACAACCTTGTGCCTGCTAGACAGGCGCTCAAGCCACTGAGCCAAACTCCCGGCCCTGGTTTTTTGAGGCAGGGTTGCACTATGTAGCTCAGGCCGGCCTTCCGCTCGTGTTTTAGGCCAAGCAGGCCTTGGACTCACAACGCTCCTCCTACCTCAGCCTCCTGAGTGCTGGGATTAAAGGCATGCGCCAACATGCCTGGCTCCAACTGGGCAGTTTTTAAAGGATACGCAGAGCCTGGCCAATTGCACTGTGTGGGACAATAAGCCCATCCCTTGGGAGCAGGGGCCGCTGTCACAGAAGTGCCACTCAGCCCCGCAGCAGCACCCCACACAGCCCCCGCCTCCTGGGAGAGGTCTCCCCTCGCCAGGTTCACCCCGAGCGGGCTGCCTGCCCTGCCCCGGTACCCTAGCAGCAAACTTTTACAAATGAGTGACGACACCTGGCTTTTTAAAAACCAAGGTGTCCAGTGGGTCCTTTCCTCGGCCGCTGGGCAGGCCGCAGGGCAGGCGTCGCCCTGCAAGCGCACTCACCCTGTTGAACACGGGCAGCATCATGTACAGCTTCTCCTCCTGCTCCTTCTGGGTCATGTGCCGGGGCGGATGGCACAGCTCCGTGAAGAGCCGGCGGAGGTGCATCAGACCCAAGGCGTTGTCCTGCGGGCTGCACTCCTCCTGCCGCGGCCGTCCCATGATCCTCTTCACCATGTTCATCTTGGCTGGTGGCTGAGCAGCTCTTCCGACTCTGCAGGGAGACAGCAAGACAGCAACAGTCAAAGGTCACCACCCTGCCAGCCACGGCTGTAGGTAAAACAGGGAATTCTGCCTAAAATATTTCCAGCGTTTTCGTTTGTTTGTTTGTTTTTTGGCACCGGGGATCAAACTCATGACCTCGCACTTGCCAGGCAGGTGCTTACGCTGCTAAGATATTTCCAGTTCTTTAAATGAAAAATTTCGATAGAGACGCAAATGTAACTTTGGATAAATCTCTCTGAATGACAAATTATGAATCGTGGTACTTAAAAGTTCCTCCTGGCTGTGCCACAATTTATATAAAATGTAAACATTAACTGAAAAAGTAACCAATGTTTCCAATTAAGTTAATCAGACCAAGTTAAAAAATAAAAGAACCACAAACTTGACTCTTAATATGTTGCTTAATAACTAGGCAAATGTAAAAAAAAGAATAGAGAAACAGAAAGTTCTCCCTAACTGTAAAACATACAGCCAAAACTCCCTCAAAGTTTTGTAGTTTTAGATTTTTTTTCCCCCTAGGTGACAAACTACATTGTGAGTACCTGATAAAGTGTGTTGGTTTGAAAACATGCAAACTAATTGAAATGGTCACCAAATACATCATAGAAATCATGTGGGGTCAAGGAGATTGACTGTATACCTGAAGACCACTTCATTTCACAATCTGTAATCTGACAATCTTAGCAAACTGTTAATTCATTTAATGAGTAGTGATGAACATTCCTTTTTAAAGAAATAACATGGAAGATATTGGAATACACAGGCTAAAGATACAATACTATTGTGTCATCAAATTTATCTTAGGTAACGATGTCTAAGTATGTAATGCATCCTAATGTATATCTTGCTACAGCCCTAGTTAAAAAGAAATCAACTAAAACACTAAAGTATACATAGCTTCGATAACACTAAGCTTTCAGAGAGGATCATTAGTCCCTTTCAACCACTATTAATTGTGCTAATAATTAGCTAATTTTAGACACAAAAACAGGATATTTTACAAAAGAAATCAAGACGGCTAGGAGTACATTATTGACATGCAGAATGTGGATAAAAATCAGTTTGCTTTTTAGTCTGAAGAAAGGCAGGCAACACCGAGCTTAACCTTTAATTCTGCTGTGTGACCACACAAGCTAGCAGGCCATTCATTAAGAAATGAAATGGACCTCAAGGCTAGCATATTTACTAAATACCTACTTGTGGATTTTTCAAAGGATAAGAAGAGCGTGCATCTGAAACACACTTGCCCTGAGCATGTGTGGTGCGCAGGACCATGCTCACAGCCAGAGGTCTCTAGGGGCTCGTCGCGGTGAGGGGCACAGGGACCGCACCACTGGCCGTCCACTCTGCGGGACTGAGCGAGGAGCTCAGCCCAGGTGCCCAGCCGTGCAAGGGGCCTGGAAAGGGCTGAGCGTCCACCCACGAAGAAGCAAAACAGTCCAGTTCAAAGCTGGCCGTTTACTCATTTAACGCTGCCGAAGAGATCCCAACTTTCACATGGGCGTGAAACAGTCAAAATTCTTAAAAACCCAGGTCTCCCTGGTTATGCTGAGTTTCAAGCACTCTGAGACCCCTGTTGGCCCATCATTCCCACGCACGCACAGGGAAAGGAGAAAGGATGTGTCCCACTTTCCCCTAGGTTTTACTGCGATATAATTCAGGGAAAAAAAGTATTTTTCACAGAGTGCAACTAGCTGCATTTCAGTGTTTTAGAGAAATACGCTAATTTTTGTATAATGCTTTTAGGGTAGGGTGTGCTCACTGGACACGTACGGTAATGTGTCCTGAAGAAACCGGAGCCGGCATTTGCATCTCTTTAAACATCTCTCATGGCTTCCTATCACACACTACCAAATACACAGCACACTGACTGTGAACTGGGTCACCCCACTGTGATGCAGAACATTTTGACACATTCTTCCTACACCTACACCTTTTATTTGTAAACAATTTGGTTCACAAGAAGTGTTCATCAAAATTTTATTTCTGTTTGCAAACTCTGCATCAGGAGACAAATACAAGTGTAGCCATCTTTTCCAAAATCATAGGACAAATCAAGTGCGTAAACCGAGGCAGCACCGCATAGCATGGTATCTCATATCCGCCCTCCCTTGAAGTTTCGATACATGTCCACTTCGTGAAAGAGTGAGCACAACCAGACTGACGAGCACACCCAACACCTCTCACACCCCCCATTAACAACAAGGTGAAGAGGACACTCCATATGTTACCAAACCAAGTTAAAAAAAACAACAAAACAAAACCCCCAGTACTGTTAACTACAGTCACAGTGCTGCCCCTTATCGACAGCTGGGCACCCCTTTAACAGCGCCACCTCCCCATCCAGCCTGGCCCAGCCCCTGCCAGTCCCCGCCCTCCTCTTTCTGCTTCCAGGTGTCTATGTTTGATTCCTCACAGAGACGACTCGATGCAGTGCCTGTACTTGCGTGGCTGGCTTATTTCATCCTCAACATAACGGCCTCAGTTCGTCTATGCTGCCACAAGTGACGGGACTGCCTTCCCTTGTGAAGCAGCACTCCACGGGTCTCTTTACCTTAGTTTATTTCAAACCCACTTCTCGCTCAAGGGACATTTCCCTTGTTGCCTCATCCTGGTTACTGTGAACAGTCCTGCAGTGAGGGTGATTCCAGAGGGCAGCTCGCCTGGAGACACCGATTTTGTTTCTTGTGCATATATATCTAAAAGTAGGACTGATGGTAGCCGGGTGTGGTGGCGCACGCCTTTAATCCCAGCACTCGGGAGGCTGAGGTAGGTGGAGCATTGTGAGTTCGAGGCCGGCTTGGGCTACAACGCGAGCGCAAGGCCGGCCTGAGCTACATAGTGCGACCCTGCCTCAAAAAAACCAGGGCTGGGGAGTTTGGCTCAGCGGCTTAAGCGCCTGCCCTGGCAAGCGCAAGGTTGTGAGTTCAATCCCCAGTGCCGCAAAAAAAATAAATAAATAAAAATAATAAAATAAAATAAAATAAAAGTAGGACTGATGAAGCCTAAGGCTCCATTTTTAATTTTTAAGGGACTTCTAAACTGTTTTCCGTAATAAGTGCACCAGCTTACAATTCCAACAGTGTATGATTATTCCCTTTCTTCCATGTCGTGGCAAACTGCTATCCTTCACCTTTCAGATAGGAGCACTCTATAGGCATAAAGCGGTACCTCTCTGGCTTCCCTGATGACTGATTGTGAGCATCTTTACACGTAACTGCTGGTCGTTTCTAGATCTGCAATTGAGAAATGTCTACTCAGGCCCTTATCCCATTTTTAAATTAGGTTGGTTTGGGTTTTTGCTGTTAAGTTGTAGGAGTCCCTTCTATATTTTGAATCTGAACTCCTTAACAGACACATGCTTTGCAAGTGTTTCTCTCCTATTCTACAGGTTTCCTTTGCTGTGGAGAAGCTTTCCATTTCAATGCAATCTCACTAGACTACTCTGCTTTCGCTGCAAAACAAATTTGTCCTGTTGAAAAAAATCATTGCCTAATGAATATCAAGAAGTTTTTTCACTATGCTCTCTTCTAGTAGCTTCTTGCCTTCTCATGTTACATTTAAATCTTCAAATTATTGAGTTGATATTTGCGTATTGTGTAAGTGTCCAATTTCAGCCTTTTACATGAATATCATTTAGTATAGAGGCTGCTTTTCTGCATTGTGTGTCTTGGGCACTTTCGTTAAGATCAGCTGACAGTAAAAGCATAGAGTTACTTCTGGCCTCTCTATTCTGTTTCACTGACCGTGTGTGGGTTTGAACGCCAGCACATACTGCTAAGATTACTGAAGCTTTGGGATGTATTTTGAAATCAAGAAGCGCGAGGCTTTTAGCTATGTTCGTATTGTTCAAGACTGCTGGGATATTTGTGATTACGTATGAATTGCTTTTCTCTTCTTCTTCATTTTTTTTTTTTTTCTTTTTGAAGGATCTTACTATATGTATTGCCTTCGCTGGCCTTGGATGCCTTGTCTCAAGGGATCCTCCTGCCTCATCCTCCTGCATAGCTGGAATTCCAGGCATGCACCTATAGCTCCCAGTATGCATTTTTTATTTCTGTAAAGAGTGCCACTGAGATTTTGATAGAGATTGTACTGAATCTGTAGAAAACTACAAGCAGCAATGTTAATTCTACAGAACCATGACAATGGATCTTTGCATTTATTTGTGTCTTAATTTCCTCATGTTTTATCGCTTTCAGTGCAGAAGTCTTTTACTTCTTTGGTTAAGTTTATTATTAATAATTAAGTCCTTTTTTGTTGCTGCTACAAATGGCAAATGGGACCGTTTCCTCCCTTAATGAAGGCTCCCGAGATGAGAGCTGGTTCAAAGTCCCAAAGGGCGAAAAGCCTTGAGTGCGGATCCAGGCCTTCCAGGTCCAGTGCCCTTCACCAGCTGACTCATCTGATGTATCTGCTTTTAAAATATAAAATTCGTAGAAACTGTGACTATACTTAGCATGCTTATTTATTTAGCATCAAGCAACAGTCAGAATGTGAAAAAGAAATCTGTTTTGCTTAAAAATTAATCACTTTTCATTTTGGTTAAAAAGGATCACACAATGACAGACAATAAAGGGTTGTAACCAAGCTACTGCACTAAGGCTACTTACTGCTTGTTAGACAAAAAAAGGTAGCAATTAGCTACAAGTGACAGAATTTCTCTCCTTTACCAAACTCTTCAACAGGGCCCTGACTTTTCACCTTCTCAGTTGATCTCTGTACTGTCCAATTTTAACATGAATCCTGCTACTCTGTTTAGCCAGAGTCCCCAGCCTTCACTTCTGACCACCCCTGGTGTCTGACTGCATTACACACCTCTCAGCAGCCAGTAGGAGACAGGTGACCACGTGGTGTGCCTTCAGCAGGAGACCTGGTACCTGGTTCAGCCACGATCCCCGCTTTTCCCAAGCATCTGCCCTTGCTAATCTTCCACCTACAGCCCCCAGCCCATTCCTGGGCTAGGAGCCCCTCGTTTCCTTATTGTATTAGGCTTTGAGCCCACTCTCTCTCCTCTGCTGCAAAACCACATCACTGTGTCCTGACATCTACAGTAATGGCTCTGAACAAAGTCAGTGTCTTAGTTACTTTTCTTGTAGCTGTGACAAAACATCCTAGCTCAATTAAAGGGGTGAAAGGTTTACTTAGCTCACAATTTGCAGAGATTTCAGTCCGTAACTGGTAGGCTCTAAGGCAGGGTGGCATGGCAGAGGGCTTTGCAGGGGAGAAAGAGTTCATGGTGGGCAGAAGGCAGCAAAGCAACAAAGGACGAGGCAAGTGTCTCTCTATCCCTTAGACTGTATCCAGGCTGTCAGGATTAGGGCAGTGCCAAACCAATCAACGGACTGATCCAGCATCACACACTCTAGATCCAGCCACCTCTGAAGGAGCCTCACCCGACCACATGAGGCTTTGGGGGACATCTAGACCCAAATTGTAACAGCTGGCCTATACTTCTTTAACAAGTGTCACAATGAATACCCTATCCTTATAATCTCAATGATGGAAATTTACCATGAAACACTTAAGTCTATCAGATTTCTGAATCATTCTTTTGTGTACAATTAAATACTGTTATTTAAAACACACTTCACATCACAAAATAAGAGAAAAATTAGAAAGAATTGGCATCTACCCATCGAATTTGTATAAACAATAAATACTTTCTGGTGAAAGGCTCATACCTCTTTTATCTGTATTCTCTTTCCGCACAGTCCCCTTGTGAAGTGTGCACAGCACCACTTCTGCAGTGCGCTAAGCTCATCGTGACATCTGACAAATGCTCTTTATTTTCTTCCTTTACCTTGTTCACAGAACACTTAATTCCTTTTTATTCACTTTAAGTTATTTAAGCAAGGAAGAGAAAGGAATTACTATAAGCCCTTAGACTATATTTTAGAGATGCAAAATTATGAATACTAGAGGAAAGCTAGCCTCTCTACTAAACTGCACTGGGAAAACTGGCTATTCACATGCAGGAGATTGAATCTAAACCCGTATCTCTCATCACGTGCTAAACTAAATAGGTAAAACAAAACAAAGCAATATAAACCACTAAATGTTAAAACAGAAACACATTAACCTACTGGAAGACAAAAGAGGTAAAATTCTTGAAGTCACAGAAATAGCCAAGGACTCTGAACAGAACCCTGGTTGCCCAGGAAATAGTACCAAGAATCAACAAATGGGATCACACAAATTAAAAAAGCCTCTACACAGCAAAAGGAAACAACCAACAGAGTAAAGAGACAACCTACAGAACCTACAGAACCTACAGAACCTACAGAATGGAAAAAAAATTTTGCCATCTATTTCCCAGACAGAGGATTCATATGTAGAATACATAAAGAACTCCAAAAATTAGACCCCCCCAAAACAAAAGATTCAATCAAAAAATGAACAAGTGAAATGAGTATTCACTTCACAGAAGAGGTACAAATGGTCAGTAAATACATGAAGAAATGCTCAACATCGTTGGCCATTACAGAAACGTAAATTAAAACAAAGCTAAATTCCATCTTACACCAGAAAGAATGGCCCTCACTAAGAAATCAGACATAACAAATGCTGGCAGGGATGTGGGGAGGAAGGAACCGTTCTCCACTGTTGGTGGAAGTGTGAACCAGTACAACCACTATGGAAATCAGTGAGGAGATGCCTCAAAAAACTAAGGGTCAAAATTCCATTTTGTGGGGCGGGGGGCACTGTAGGCAGGGAAAGACAGGATAAAGGCCTCACTGAGCCTTATTAAGATCAACAAGGAAATTTATTAACAGCAGTTTCTGCCTTCACAGGTACACTCTGCAATTAGAGTAATCAGACAAAGGAGGGGAAAAGTTAGCTAACTACAAGGCAAGAAGTTAAAAAAAAAGATAAAAAATTAAGAGAAACTTTATTTCTCAGTTGGATGTTCACTAGAAGTTTATAAGACAATACAGTAAGAGAAATATGCTAGACATAATGGGAGGACACATTACAGAATTATATTTTGAGAGGATGTTAATAGGGGTTTTAAAAATACTTATAAAGATTATTGCACATAAAATCTAATACAAATCCTATGTTATTTTTTTCCACCACAAGAAAAAACTGTGTGGGCTGTCATCTGGGGTATTTAAGTAGCAAGGCATTAACGGTGGCAGTGAGCCTGGATTGCAAGTCTTAATCTAATTTCTCATAGTACAGTGCTAAGAAGCTCTCTAAACCTCCTGGTCCCAAATCCTGTAAGCAGTTTTTCATTATTTAAATTACAGAAGGATACGGACCAAGCCAACTGTCCAAATTTTGAAATATACAGTGTTTCTCACGTGACTGACTGCCTTTCAGAGACACAGCTAAGAACTTCAAGCGCTTTCCTAAATAACACTTTCCTTCCTTCCAGGAGAGAAGTGGGAAGGAAATCCATCGGGTGGAGGAGAACTCACTCACAGCTTCATCAAGGAATGCCTTAGCTTTCTCCGTCTTTCATCTCTGTAGGAAAAAATACCGCTTTCTCTCTTACACTTCTAAAAGAATACAGGCAAAATACTTTGGTAGGACCCCCAACAAATGGGGTATATAACCCAGCATGCATAATAAGAAAGATCTATAGCTAGAGTTCTGGATTTGATTTTCAAAATCCTAATTTCTGGGGAGCAGGGGTGCAACTCAGTGGTAGAGCAGTTGCTTAGCATGTGTGAGGCCCTGGGTTTGAACCCCAGAACCACCAAACTAATTAATAAAGTAAGTTTACCACCATCTGAAGCATGAAGCTTTGTGCCTGAGTTCAGGAAGTCTTTATCACAGGTTAGCCCCACTTATCAAATATTAACGAGAGCAGCCCTCTCCTTTATATGACGAAGCACAGTGACTTGAGACTAACTTCCCCACATTTCTCAGTGCATGCTCTACAGGCCACTCTCTGCCGGTATGGAAGCATGCTCCACACCAAGGGTCACTCAGCCCCGCATGTGAACAGCGGCCAGGAAGGCTGACACCTGGGCACAGCTGCTGCCCACACCTGCCTGCACCCCACCTCCAGCTGGGCTCCTGCCAGGCTGGGAGCACCACAGCTGATAGGAGCCCTCACCTCAGGAGCAGCTAGCAGGTGTGATCAATACGGTGTCATTCGGTCACATTATCAAAAAGGGATTTCTACAGGCTGACCGCAATGAAATCCTCAGCAGTCTGTGAGAGCAATTGTACAGAGCATTTTCACAGTTTTGCGTAAAAGTCCTGCAGAAGAATATTCATAGCAACAATGCTTGATACTATTGACTGCCTAATGGGAACAAGTGCCCCTCTTCTGTGTGTTTCTGACCTCCAGTTCTGGCCCCCGGTTCTGGAACCCCTCACAGGGTCCCTGGTTGGAGGCAGCGCAGCAGGGAGCGAGCCCACGCATGAGGCCAACCTGTAACTTACAGTCCTAGTTCTTGTCGTCTGTCCTTCCCTTCCTCCCTTCCTTCCTTCCTATCTCTGTCTCTGTCTCCATCTTCTTTCTTTGGTTCATTTATTTTCTGAGACAGGGTCTCACTATGTCGTTTAGGCCGGCCCTGATCTCACTATGTAGTCTGGAGGGTCCCAAACTAGCCAAAGTTTCCCCTACCTCAGCCTCCTAGGTGCTGAGATTACAAGTGTGCACTGCCTTATTGGGTTTACCACATTTATTTCTAATATTTTAAATTCTGAAACCTTGCCCTGAATCATCTTTTCGTGTATCTACTCTTCTCATCAATCACTCTGTGGTCTTCACTGAAGTCTGTTTCTCCCCTTCCCCTGCAGAGGTCAGCCTGTTTCAAAGCTCTCACCAGTAACTTCACTCCTTCTGCACTCCTGTCCTGGTAGGTATTCACGCCTGCATGAACCCAATCACGCTCCTTCTCACCTGTTAGGTACTGGGGAGAAAATTCTGCAATTCTGCAGACTGTTTAAAATATAAATTTGTGATTTTCTATCTCCCATAAATAAAAACTAATAACCCCAAATGGATTACAGATCTAAATATAAACAATCAATAAAAATATTAGCAGTAAATATAAAAAGAAATAGTTCAGTAAATTATTCTTAAAAGGAAAAAAACAGACAGTATGACTAAAAATACTACAAAGCTAAAAGACAGATTGGTACAAAATATTTCCAACCTTTCTAATCAAGTATTACTAACTAGAATATCCACAGGACTCTCATAATTCTTTTTTCTTTTTTCTTTTTTTCAATTTTTTGAGACAGGGTCTTGTTACCTAGTTCAGCCTGGCCTTGGACTCACTGTGTAGCCCAGACAGGCCTTCAACTCCTGCCTCAACCTCCCAAATGCTGGGATTATAGGTGTGTACCACCATGTCCATCTGGAATTCTAATAATTAACAAGCTTTCCCAGTAAAAATAGTATACAACACATGACACAGTCCTGAAAAATCATTTAAAATCAGAGGAATGCAAACAAAAACAAAACAATTTTTTGCCTATCAGTTTGACAAAAACATTAAATAAGATTCATAAACAACATCCTTATTAAGACTAGGAAGATGGAGATGCACACAGCTGGTTGATGAGAATCTAAATCGGATCTTTTTAGGGTAACCAGATGGACTGGACACAACAACACGCCTTCCAGGAAGTCGTCCTGTAGAAATGCACGGATTATAAAGCTCTCATACAAGGTCCCTCACTGAACTGCACGCTATCACTGTTCACAATGGTGACAAGTCGGCAGTGGTAACTCACGGCGCATTCATAACGTAACAGTAGTTCTCAGTTGTTGAATGATAGCATGCCCTGTAATATGAGAAAAGAAGTTAAATAAAATGCTGAATCAGGGTTTCACAATCGAAATATTAAAAAATGTACACATGTCCCTCCCATGGTTGTTCAGGAAAGCGCTGAGGAAGCCGGGAATTCAGGCTCCTTGTACTCCTGCGCGCGCTGAGGCGTCAGAGGAGCTGAGCACAGACCCGGAAACCTGCTTACCAGGCGCTGGGCACCACGGCCTCAGCTGGTGGTGACCAGGAGGTCGCAGAGCAAGAGGCAGAGAGGGGAGGCCCTGGCGGGCCACAGTCTCGGGACCTGGCCCCAGCCTTCCTGGGCTTCATCCTCACCTCGGTCTCACAGGGAGGGCTAAAACTCCTCCTCGCCTCGGGCAAAGGGTGGAGAGAGGAATCAGTGTGACACTCCCCCAGGGAGAAAGGTGTCAGCCCCTGGGCTCAGGACGGGGAAGGAAGGCCCTCTCTCGGACAGCACAGCACAGAGGGGCACACAGGGACTCTGAGATACAGGACAGCTCTGCTCCCCCGGGAGCCCCGCACAGGACGGAAAGGACACAATGGGACACAAAGCACGGGAACTCACAGGGAGGAGGGCGTTGACAGGCCCAGTGTGGACTGTCACGGCTGAGGACAGAGAAGGCCTGAAGACAGGGCGACAGACACTTCCAGAATGGGAAGAGAAGCAGCAGCATGTCTGATGTGATCCTGGCTGAGAACTTTGCAAAATTAAAAGACGACACCAAACCGCAGCTACGAGAAGCCTACAGAATTCCAAGCAGGACAATCTCCCAAATGGCCATGCTTGCATGGAGGCATGCTGCGGTCACGCTGCAGAAACTGGAATCAGAGTGGGTGGCAGACAAAGGGTGGAGGGCAGGGAGGAAGAGAGGAAGATAAACCAGAGAGGCCCTAACCCTGCTCTTCCCAACTCAGGCTGCACAGCCCCAGGCCCAGCCCTTCCTGAAGAAAACAAAACCAACAACAAACAAACAAACAAGTAAACGGCCTGTCTGAGCTACCTCTGGGCTCAGGGCTCCTCCGCCCATGGGCGTGGCCCACTGTGATTCTCTGCAATAAACCCTCCTTTTAACTGGATCAGAACTGCTCGGTGCATGGTTCGCATTTTACACATGGTCTGAACCCCAGAGGACAGACACAACTCACCTTTAAAGGAACAAAGATAAAAATTACAGTGAGCTGGGCATGGTGGCGCATGCCTGTCATCTGGAGGCTGAGGTGGAATGGTTGAAAGTTAAGAGCCCAGTTTCAACACCTTAGTGATTCAGCAAGACTCCGTCTCAAAATTAAAATGGCTGGGGATGTAGCTCAGTATGAAGGCCCTGGATTCAATCCCGAGTACCATAAAGAAAAAAACCAATTATAGTGGATTTCTCATGCAAAACATGGAAGCAAGAAGAAAAAGAGTGTTAGAAAAACCTGCCAACCTGTTTTGACAACCCCTACCCATCAAATTCACTGGAATTACATACCCAACAAAACTACCCCTCAAAAGTGAAAGAAAAATAGTAATTCTTTGAAAAATCAAAAACAGAGAATTTACTGTGAGACTTTTCTGCAAGAACTATCAGAATTTCTGCTGGGTGTGGCGGCACATACCTGCCATCCCAGCACCTGGGAGGCTGGGGCAGGAGGGCCACAGTAAGTTTAAAACCAGCCTAGGCCACATAAAGAGTTCAAGGCCAGCCTGAGACTATCTCTCAAAAAACAAAGTTCTTCAAAGAGAAGAAAAATTATATAGGCTTCAAAACTGTATCTCCATGAAAGAAGGGAAGAATGCGGCATACTGAATAAATGAGTGTAATATAAAATCTTTTCATTACTGGATCTAAAAGCAAAATGACTGACTCAAGTAAAAAGAGCGATGATGAATGAATGAGTGACCGGAACGCGGCAGAGCAGTGTCACAGGGGCCAGAGGAAGATCTGAGAACACTGCACCCGCCCCTGCCCCTCAGGAAAGGTGAACGAGGAGAAGTCAGAATGTACACCAGGAGGCCTAGCGCAACCACGAAGCGCTTCTGAAAAACAACTGCAGACACCGTGGCCGCCCTCACCCTGTAGGCTGTGCTCCTTTCCCTACTTTTACTTGGCCCAAACTCGCTCTGCAGAGCCCATTTCCTTTCCTACCTTTTTTTGTTTGTTTGTTTGTTTTTGCGGCACCAGGGATCAAACTCACAGCCTCACACATGCCAGACAGGTGCTTACGCCACTGAGCCGAACTCCCGGCCCTAGTTTTTGAGGCAGGGTCACAGTATGTAGCTCAGGCCAGCCTTGAGCTCACATTGTAGCCCAAGCCGGCCTCAAACTCACAACGCTCTGCTCCGCCTACCTCAGCCTCTCGAGTGCTGGGATTAAAGGCGTGTGCCACCACGCCTGGCTTCCTTTGCTACCTTTTGTAAAACTGCTACCATTAAAAAAACCACAATAATTTTAATTAATGTGCTAAGAGAACATAAAGTAGTTAAAACAAGAGAAGGCCAAGGAACAAAAACAAAGGCAACGAACAGAAAACAGTTAAACCACGACAGATATTCACCCACCTACCATTACAACTACAGGAATAGTCCAAACGCAGGAATTAAAAGACAAAGGATGCCAGGAGGGTTTAAGAAGCAAGCCCCACAGTCTATAAGAAAGCAACTTCAAACCCAGAGAGAGTGACCCAAAGTGACCAGAGGCAGAAGACAGACCCTGCTGACACTAATCCAAGGACAGGTCTCACACAGTGTAGGCTGGGACAGGGAGCACCAGGCAAGAGGGCCGACCCCGACTGACACAGGTCCGTTCTCCCCGAGACAGAACAGTCCCTCGCGTGTGCCGGGCAACAGCGGTGCACAAAGTATGAGGCGAAACCGACAGAGCTGATGGAAGAGACCAACCACGACCGTGGCTGGAAATGTCAGCGGTCCTCGGTCAGTAACTAACAGATCGAGCGTGCGAGGAAATCAATACAGATACAGTTCACCTGAATACCACCACCAATCAACTGAAGCAGGAGTGGACATCTGTAGGACACCGCCCCCGCAGCAGCAGCACACGCCTCCTTCTCAAGCTCGCGGGCACCTTCGCCAAGGCAGACCTGTGGGGCCGCACACAGCCATCACACAGCACGCACTCGGCCCGCGACAGGATTAAACCAGGACCGGGAACGAAGAGACAGCCAGGACAGTCCCAAATCTTTGGAAATCAGACAACATGTTTCTGAATAACACATGGGTCAAAGACATGTCAAGAGAAATTTAAAAACACTGTGAACTAACTAAATGAAAATGTAAACACATCTTATAGCAATGTGTAAAAGGTATTCTTTGAGAAAAATGTGCAGTGCTAAAATGCAGATATTACAGAAAAAAAAAATCTACATTTCTACCATAGGAAACCAGAGGGGGGAAAAATGTAAGAGGAAGCAGAGGCAAAGAAATAATAAAAATTAGAACAGAAATCACTGAAATTAGGAACAGGAAGGCCTGAGTGTGGCTCGGGGTGCAGCACTTGCTGAGGTGCACAGAGCCCTGGATGAGAACCCCATCACTGCAGAGAGATAACTAAAATAAAAACAAACCCAGGAACAACCAAGACAGCAAAGCCCAAAGCCAGTGCCTTATAAACCTAGCTCTCCCCACACGCCTCGCGTCCCGTCTCCAGTGCCCCTTCCTTGCAGCCCCTCAGTCACCTTCTGAAAACACAGCAGCCAGCGCAACACTTCTGATTCTCACCCTGCGACCCCCAGCTGCCTAGGTCTAGACAAAGCAGCCTCCTGCAAGCTCCTGAACTCTGTGCCCAGTCCAGTCGGGGATGGGGCCACCCCAGGACACAGCGGCCAGGTGCTCTCAGTCCCCTCTGCCCACAGCGACCTCTCCTCTGCTCCCCTTGCAGGGAAAAACCATCCGCTCCGGGGTATCCTTCTCCAAGAATGTTTCGCAGATCTCAAGGCAGGGTTTGTTCACTTTAGCGTCAGCAGGATACTTTAGTTACAGGCTGTTATAGGAGGTGGATCAAGAGGCTGGCATGGTGGGGCACACCTGTAATCCCAGCACTCGGGAGGCTGAGGCAGGAAAGTTGTTGCAAATTCGAGACCAGCCTGGGCTACAGAGTGAGCTCAAGGTCAGCCTGAACTGCACAGTGAGACCCTGTCTCAGAAAGACAAAACAAACAAACAAACAAAAACCAAACCACGGTCAAGAGGGACTACACAGCACAATCATGGCTGAGAGGCTTTACAGTTAACGCACTGGGTTCCATTTCCAGTCGAGCCACCCAGTAATCCTGTAACTATATGCCAAGATGCCTTCTTCACACGTCAGTCTCTTAGTCACGTGGACCCCCCGCACAGTGCAGTTTAAGGGAACAAGATGATTTACCCAGTGGAAACCACCGAGATGAGTACTGATTGTGACTGTTATTCTGCTTAATATACATTTACCAATAAATGGTTTATTTCCATAATCTACAAGTTGTCCCATGGTGGAAACTCAGTGTTATTTAGGTCTGCATCCCTAGTCATCGCAGGGAAGGATGATTACACACGGAAGTTTACCATGAGCACAAAGTTGCTTACCTAGCAATTGGCAAAACAAGACGTGCTGCCCAGATATGCTAATTTCTAAGTGTGCTAGCTTCACTATTCCTCATGCAAATATTACTTATTTAAAACTTCCAAATCATGTATCCAAGTCTTACGCCACAGAAAACCTTCACAGAATTTAAACTTCTAGGAGTGGGGAGACCATATTAAACATTTGCTCTAAACTGCAAAGCTACCAGTTACCTTTAGGTAATTTCTTGCTATTTAATTATCAATATCTCTCATTAAACCATGAGTTCCTTCACAGCCAACTGAGGTCTCCAACGGTTTATCGGCTCACAGAATGAAACTGGAGTGAGTGTCTGGGGGATTACCTGACCCTCGTCTTGCCTCGCATGCATTACCACCCATCCCTAAATCCGGGTCAAGCCCTCTTCTCCGGGGCATTCCCCGCTTCCCCGGGAGGAGGACCCCTCTCTCTGTTGCCATGCTACCCTGTGCAGAGCTTTATCAGGTAACTCATCAAAATGGGGAGGTGCTATTTTGACCTTGCCCATACCACATGAAGAACGGAGGGCAGAGAACAGATGGCACTGAACCTTTTTCTCTGATACCAACAATATACCTGGCAAATAAGACAGGCAGTAAAGGTTTGAGGAATAAATAAAAGATACTCAATGCAAGTTTAAAAGATCAATAAATGAGAGGCAGTGCAAGCCAAACATAAGGTAATTTAAAAGTAATGTTTTTTTTTAAAACAAAAAAAGTTTAAAAGACAACTTTATTGCTGACAGCATGTCTAAATTCCATTTATTGCTTGACAAGGAAGTATGAGCAAATGGTAAGAGGAGTGTGGTTTCCACAGTAAAAACCCGACACAGGGAAAGCTGGTATAAACTCAGGACAGGACGGAAGAATATTACTCTCTGGGAAGGCAGAGGCAGGCTGGGTTGGGAGCAGAGGCCAACAAAAGGCTGAAGCCCGAGCACCACGGGGTCGGGGCTCTGGCGTGGACCACAGAGGGGAGGCAGGCACCGCAGCCTCCCAGGGCACAGCGAGGCGGGACCTGGCCTGAGGGGACGAAGGAAAACCAGCAAACGCAGAGGACTGCTGATCACCACCAGTGACACCTCACACCGGAGCAGACGTCGTAAAGGACAGCAACGGAAGGACGGGCAAAATCGACGCTGCTGACTTCACAGAGAGCGGGGCAATGGGACGGTGTTTACTGTGAGTTCTCTGTCTCTCTTTTCTCCCTTTTCAGTACTGGGAATTTAAGGGAGAGCCTCACACATGCGAGGCAAATATTCTCCTGCTGAGCTTCAACCTGGCCCCCTCCACCCTCCTTTGTTCCTCCCTTTGGGTTTTTGAGACAGGGTCTCACGATGTAGGCTAGAGTGGCCGTGAACTCACTACGTAGCCCAGGCTGGCCTAGAATTCATGGTGATCCTCCTGCCTCAGTCTCTGGAGTGGTTTTTATTATTTTTTTTTTTTTTTAATTTTGAGACAGGTTCTCACAAAGTGCCTAGGCTGGCCTCAAACTTGTGATTCCCCTACCTCAGTCTCTCGAGAAGCTGCAACTGTATGTGACAGCATGTCCAGCTTACTTTGAGTTCTTATACTTTTATTTTCTCAAAATTTCAAAGTTTATCTTCTAACCAGTTACTTTATAAGTCTACATGTACACACGGATGCTGATAAGGCTCCAAATGCTTTTAAAATTCACCTCTGAGAACTGCTTTGAGATCATTTTGGAAGCTATTGCTGAACGTCACTGTTGCCATGCCCATGACCACCAAAACCAGAATTACCCAGCTTACTCATCTGCTTCAGTTTCCAAACTTCTTCAGAACTCCTGCCTTTCCCTAGGTATCTAATCCATCTGTATCGGGTATACTATGTCCCCCCAAGTCCTCATGTACTTTTGATGGGGCTAAGTCCGGCGTTTGCTTGTTATTGCTTTGTTGTGTAGCACCGGGATTGGTGATGCGCGTGCTGCACCCGCCCGGGGTGGAGCTGAGAT
Source organism: Dasyprocta punctata (assembly GCA_004363535.1). Lineage (NCBI taxonomy): Eukaryota > Metazoa > Chordata > Mammalia > Rodentia > Dasyproctidae > Dasyprocta > Dasyprocta punctata. Next base: position 72,820 of record RJWM01001357.1, on the reverse strand, counting down.
GCAGTGGGAGGGAGGCGGGGCTTCCTCTTCTGCGCTTCCAGGCTTCTGCCTGCTCTCTCTGGCCAGCCTGTTGCTGCTTGCAGCTGCCACGAACGGCAGCCCCGCCACGCCATGCTGAATTGGAGCCAATTAAGTACGGGCTGAAAATCCCGAGAAACTGTAAGAAATAAACCTTTCCTTCCCTAATTTTGGGCGTCAGGTATTTTGTCTCAGCAACAAGCGAAAAGTGACTAAGACAACACTTTACCAGGAAAAAGCACTGCAGGGCCTGTGGTTGAATCCCAGCCTCAGCAGCACTGCCAAACTTAATTTCCTTAGGTGGCTACCAGATGGACGTCTCTGTGGGAATACCACCTCTGGTTTTTACCCTGTCCCTGGTGGGGCCACGTTCGTTTTTCTAAAATTCTAACAGACCAGTATATAACCGCCCTTAAAGTAGCCCAAGTTAGCTGGGCGTGGTAGTGTGTGCCTGTAATCCCAGTACTCTGGAAGGCTGAGGCAGGAAGATCACACGCTGAAGCCCAGCATAGGCAGTATAGGGACTTAGTGCAACCCTGTCTCAAAATAAAACGTTTTACAAGGAGTGGGGATGTAGCTCAGTGTAAAGACCCTGGATGCTGCCCCCAGGACCACCACCAAGAAGAGGCCTGAGTGCCTGGAATTCTGTAACAGACAGAGCAGAAGCCTGGCCAGCCAGGCAAGGGGCCCCCAGCTCCTCTCCAGGCTCTCCCTCCCCGCAATGAGCGAGCCTCACCTCAGTCCTCCCTGCTCTCCCCGATGCCTGGAGACCCACCGCAGCTTCCGTGGGGCTCAGCAGTCTGCCCAGACCACTGCTGCGATGCGCTGACCGTCGAGTGACAGGTGAGTTCATCTCCTCTCCCCACCTCTCCTAAACTCTCTCCGTCCCAGTCACAGGACGCTGGCTTCCGGAAGCTCCTCCTCTCCACGCCTTGCAGCCACCCCAATTTGAGACACTGCGGTGAAAAACCAACCTGTCTAGACATTCAGAAAAAATGCTGAAAAGTACTTCATAACCTCAGGAGGCAGCACTGCCCTGCTGGCTCTGATGGGATATTCACGTGAACTTTTCAAAGAGTTAAGTCTTTTTTTGACTTTTATTTCTAGCTTCTGTATCTATTTTCTCTTAAATAAAAAAAAAAAAAATAAATAAACAAAGAGTTAAGTGACAGAGCAAATCCTATTCTGCAAGACTTTTTTTAAAGTTCTACTGTTCCATCCCATGTACCAAACCGCTTTTTTTCCCTACAAATTGTGTGTGTGTGCACGTGCACACTTGCATGTGTGTTGGGGGGAGGGCTGAAAAGGAAAGAAGAAATGTTCTGTGACTTTTGTTTCAGTGATTTTAGGACAAATTAAAAGTCCTAAACTCTGGGTGGGGGGGAGAGAAAAAAAAACTACAAACAAAAATTTATCAAACTTTAAAATTTCTGTACATAAAAATCAGTAACAACAACAAAGAAGTAAAGCACAAGGAACAAGTTGACAAGAATTTTTTGCGGTATCTTAAATAAACAAAAAAGGACTAGATCCAAAATATGTAAAGGGTTCCTTCAATTCAATAAAAGGCAGACAACCCCAAAGAAAAACAAATGAAAAACAAGTAGGCCTTTCCCAGGACAGGAAACGTGGACGGCCGCACACACAGAGGACCGTGCGGTCTGGCTGCTGTGAAGGGGACGCCAAGGACACCACGATGGGTGACATCCACAGAAGCCGTACAACCCACGCCCTAGGACCTGCACACGTGTGACAGGGCAAGGTGCACCGTGCGGATGGGACTACACCAAGATCTGCAGATGAAGACATCGTTCTGTTTCAACTCAGCGACCTCAAAGGAGTCACGAGGTGGGAGGAGGAGAGTGAGCGGGAGACCACAGTGACCACGTCAAGGTGACAGGGCCACAAGCCAGGCACGCGGCAGCCCCTGGGCCCCACCAGGGCCTTCAGCAGATGCAGCGGAGGTCACCAACTGTGACATCGAATTGGTGGAGATGGAAACAAGTGCGCTATGTATTCTGGAAGTGAGGTTTACGGACTGGTGCTCTCTGGCTGGAGTTTTCTAGTAAGATGTCCACGCGTGAATACGTACACGGAGCGGCGCTGGGCAGGCTCCCACTCCCACGCGCAAGAGAAGGCGCGAGAGAACGGGCAGAGGCGGCGCCATTGCACTGTGATAATCGGAAAATGATAAACGCCCATCATAGCGGGGATGTCTGCTCTGCAGTATTTACATAACTGAATGTTACATGGAAGGAAAAATACACAAACTACGTGAAGGCGTCTGGGTGAATCTTTGAAAATTGATGTTGACTAGAAACAGCAAGCTAAAATATAAAACATAAAAGCTAAAATAAAATCTAAAAAAATAAAGCTTCCAAACAAGCAAACTGCGCATGTGCCCATTAACACACTGCTCTGCTGTAACAGCGGTAACAGTGTAACGCTTTTCTTTTTTTTTTTTCATTTTTCTTACCAGCCTACAGACAGCATAAAGCCAGGGTGGGCAAGCATAAAACTCTGGGTCACTCCCAGGGCACGGGGCAGGGAGGAAACACAACAGGAAGTTCCACAGTACTGAGCATAGTCTAGCTTTTAAGACACCGTCACAGATACGTGATTGAGTTTTTCAGTTTAGCCCTGTTCAAGTCCATGTTTTCATATACTATACCGAATTTTATTATTTATACACCTTACAAATTTTACCACACATACACATCACCTGCTAAGTGTAGTACTATACATTCTTACTTTAGTCCAGCTTCTTGGCTGAGTCCGTGTAAGGTTCTGTTCACTCACAGACTACATGGGGCCAAGGAAATCATCTGTGTTTATTTGGTGGCAAATTGTAAGTCACCCCCTGAGGTTTTCTTTTTTAGCCACAAGGGTAAACAAAAAAGATATCCTTGCCTCCTGTCAAACATGAAATAAGAAAATGGGTAAGATCAAAATGTTATACACACGTACGAAGATTTTTTTTAATACTATAAAGATAAATTAGTAAGGAAAAAGAGTTATTTCTTGGTGTACTTTCAAAGAGAGCCACATCTTAGGCAAATACTCTTCCATTTACCAAGTCTTTTTCTCAGTTGGTCAAATTATATTCTTTCTTCTTGTTTTTTGATTTTTTTTTTTTTTTTTTTGTTCCAGGGTTCAAACTCACAACCTCATGCCTGCCAAGCAGGCACTTAAGCCACTGAACTAAATCCCCAGCCCTTGTTTTTGATTTTTTTAAGACAGGGTCTTCTACCTAGTTCAAGCTGGCTGCAAACTCAGGGCAATCCTCCTGCCTCTGCCTCCGAAGAGCTGCAATTGCAAGAATGCACCTCCATGCCCACAGATCTCTTTTATTTTGAGGCATGAATTCAAAGCGTCATCCGCCCCCACCCCAGGAAACAATCCAAATGGCCTCTGACCAAAATGTAATTTTTATGATGATTAAAAGTGACTTTTGGGGTGTCTGGACAAGCAAGCCTTTGTACAGTACACTTCCTACTTCTGGAGCAGGTGGCAAAGCGCCTCACCTGACCTTTAAAACCGTCCCTTCGGAAAGGCGGTTCAGAATGTGAGGCCACTTGCCCTAGTTGTCAGTAAGTGGCCAGGCAGGGCCGGAGCTCCCGTCTCCTGACAGCTCTGGGCGCCGTGAGGCTTCCATCCCCTCCATCCCCTCCATCCCCGCCGTCCGCTCAGCTGAGACAGACGCGGCTCCGGCCCCTCCGGCAGGGCTGTGCAGCAAGGAACCGCCGCCCCGCCGCGGCGACTCCTCACGCGCCACCCGCCACCCCCGGGCAGCAGAAGCGCTTTGGGGTACATGGAGGTTTTCCTCCATGAACAGGCCGCTCCACCTGCGCTCCTGGAAAACCAGTGCGGTGCGCTCAGTGAGCTGTGGCTTCCTACGCTGGACTTGTTGGTGCTTAGCACAGCCCGTGACCCCGAAGACGCTGGGCCGTGCGGGGGCAGGCCGGGGCAGGCGGACTTTCTGCCCACGCTCCACTCCTTACCTTTTCCACAAGCCCCTCCCCGGATTATTTTAAATATGTACATATGATCCTCCGTTTATTCACTTAATTGGGAATGTGAAGGAGAAAGATGAAGGAAATAAGAAACCCTTACAGAGACTGACTTCAAAATACAAAAGGTAACGCTGATGTGAGCATTAAGGGCACACAAACTGCTGGACGCCGGATTTATACCCTGTGCGAGTCAGAGACTTACACTTCTCCCTTTTAATTTTTGCACTAGGTATCATAAAAATGAATGATAAAATGTATTTACTGTGTCACGGGCGCAGAGGGTCGTCTCACTGACGCGGCAGTGGGCGGCGGACGGGGTGGCTGCACAAACTGGGGGAGGGTGTGCGCAAACCACACCGGACCTTTCCCGCCAGAGGAAAACTAAGACTCATCACTGCAAAGGGCCAGCTCCGAATTCCACCATTCCACTGCGGATCACGCACGCCTTTGGGTGAGACTGAGGGGAGAAAAGCTATTCTTCTCAGTTGGCTGTGTAGTATGTTTTGCAAATCCACCTGAAATGCTGACAATATTTTAAATATATCATCCTTTGAATTTCTAAGAAAATAAATTACCCAATTAAGTAATTTTGTGCAGTAGGAACCAGTTGGCTGTATTTTTGTTGTAAATGTCACCTGCCTCTTAGAAGGAGTGGTGTGTAATAACACACAGTCCCCCGGGATAAACTGGTCAGGCCCTCTGGCAGCGGGGAATGGGCTGTCTTTCAGGGTTATTTACTTGTTTAAAGCTCAGTGATAAAGTCTCATTATCCAGGAAAACAAAGCATCACCTTTTATTTCAGGACTAGAAAATCAAGCAGCTTACTGTGAACCCCAAATCACTGGTCTCTTCTACAATGAAGATTTCACATGGAGCTGGGGCAAAGAGCAAAAGTGACCAACTAACACCAGATGAAATGTCTGCTAGCATGGTTACATGCAGAAGTTAAATCAAAGACACAACCCACTTGATATATTTTAAATATGCAGGCTTTTGAATCCAATTGCTTGAACAGAAAACACAAGGTGTAAGAAATAAATTAGTCCCTTTAAGGATATAAATTAAGTTTCATTTTGTTATGTAATTTGCCCCTGAAGACTACTTTCTAGGTTTTTTCCAATTTTTTGAAATTACACAAAACAAATTCACTCTATGGTCAAACCTAAGTTAGTTCAAGGCATTTTCATTGGTTTATGCATTCATATGTGCTCCGAGAACGTACAGTAAAAGTCACTCAAAATAGCAAAAGCTACACCAGCTTTGATTACTTGAAATGCAGTATTTACATTACTTTTCTATTAAGTTTATTCGTACCTTTTTTGTTTGTTTGTTTGTTTTTTGTGGCACCGGGGATTGAACTCACAACCTCGCGCCTGCCAGGGCAGGCGCTTAAGGCACTGAGCCAAACTCCCAGCCGTGGGTTTTTGAGGCAGGGTCGCACTATGTAGCTCAGGCCGGCCTTGCACTCGAGTTGTAGCCCAAGCCAGCCTCGAACTCACAACGCTCCTCCTACCTCAGCCTCCCGAGTGCTGGGATTAAAGGCCACCACGCCCGGCCCTACCTTTTAGATACACATCGCGTTCACAATCATCATAGGGAATTTGTACCTGTACGTGATACATTGTAACTCCTCTAAACCCCCTATTGATTAAAAGAAACCATAATTACTCAGATTTTTAAAAAATGTTTCTTTTCTTTTAGCTTATACTTTCTTACATCATTTAGTATCTTCTCAGAGGATGTATACATTTATCTTGATTTCAGAAAATAACTCACTTAATTTCAAAATCCAGATTTCTCCCAAAAGGAAAACAACATGCAAACAGAACTTACGACAGGGTAATGTTCTGAAAATCCCGTAAGCTGAAAATATTATAAATCAAGAACTCGCTGGAAACACCTAAGCTACCAACACCACTGCTCCCCAGTAGGGTGCAGTGCAGGGCACAGCTGCCCCCTGCGCTGTCACAGGGCCCTGGCCACGGCCCGGGACCGAGACACAGGACTGCGCCATGAGCAGCAGAGAGAGCAAGGCACAAAACGGGAGTACACGAAACTCAGCACCTTGACTTAGGAAAGAACACTGTGAACCGACTAAAAAGGGAACACAATGGGGGGAGATATTTGAAACATCTAAAACTACCACCAGTTGAGAGTTTAGAATTTATAAAGGATTCCCGAACCCGTAAGAAAAATACTGCAACTCCAATGAAAAAAAAAACACTCAAGACAAAACCCGACAAAGGCTACTTTGGTTGAGAAGGTCGTCACAAAAACGAATGCAGGCAACACAAGGGCCTGCGACGTGACACCTCCAGATGAGCCCTGGGTTCCCAGTGCGCGTGGACAGGAACTGCGCGGGGCCTGCTGGGAAAACAGAGCAGCAGCGGTCTCAGGGCGCTTCCCGGGAGCTCAGGATCCAGTTCTGCGCTCCGCTCCATCTGGAGGAAGCTCTCCCAGCCTGAGCAGCCGAGGGCGCTCACTCCACTGCTGTGCTGTTCGCGGACTTGGAGGGGAGCGGCTTCCGGGGCCCCTCACCGAGAGAGCAACCAGGCAAGATCATCAGCCCCTTCCCACTCTGCATTTCACATCCACTGGAGACGCATCCTAGCACCACTGTGAGGGCTGAGAGGGATGCAGCGGTGGGGGAAACGAGTGTACACCATCGTCTGGGAATTAACCATGTGCCACGAAGCACTCTGTAAGAACACATACTAATAAGAAAACCCTAACTACCACAGAATATACACATGCCTTCATTACATTTATAGCTTTGTAAATGCAATAACTACTTTAACATACCTGTGAATTTAGTTAAACTAATTCCAAATCAGTTTTATGTAATAACAATATGTTTATATTCAACTTCCAAAATTAAATGCTTAAGTACAAACCAGTTCATTTCTTAAGTTGGCTTCATCTGGACCATATTTAAATCAGATACATGTAGGTGTTTTTGTATAAAGCGATTTTCATCTGTTTCTCAAGTCTTTTTATTCTTCTTAAAGCTAAGCACTAAATTTTTTTTAAAAAATAAGTATTATTTTTCTGCTCATCAGGTAATAAGAAAACATTGTATCTATAGAAGTACATAGCCAAAAGTGTTTTCTTTTCTTCTTCTTCTTCTTTTTAAATGTTTGTGACTGTTACGGTGACACAAACAGAAAAAATCCCAGGTAGACTTGTGTGTCCTCTTGGGAGGAGGGTATGATTCTCCCAGCCAGCAACAGCAACAGGCAAATATAATCGTTCTCCGGGGACCAGCAGCTGCACCAAGATCCCACAGAGGGAAGGCCAGCCCAGCCACTTGCCTCAGCTTAGAAAGATTCTGGCATGACAGACTAAAGAGAGGAAATAAAACTGAGGTTTTTCTGAATATCAAAACAAATCGTGAAACTTTTAATGACAAAATAAATCTGATCTCCTTGCAATCAGACAAGGCTATCCATGGTTTCTCACAATAAACATGTCACTTGGGGCAAACCGAGGCGTTCTGCAGTATTGTCACCTACACTGGTCTTCAGCAAAAAGAAAGCAACCTCCTGCTAGTATTTTGGAGTTATTACAACTTCAGGAGAATTTTCCATTCCTTCTGTAGCTACGTAGTGAGAACTGTGGTTCAGAATGATGGCTATTCCACCATAACGCCCTGTATCACAAGTAATTGACAAAATGTTCGCCATCATGCTCGGTAGATCCTTGGGATCCAGGGCTGAATATCAACAACCACCAGCATCAGTGGGGTTTACCATTTACCAGCAATGACCTGAAATCTGACCTCACGGTGTTTAGAGTCTGGCGGCAGCCCAGATAATGGAGACAATAAAGGCTGTGGGTGGAAAGAGCCACAGGAAGGCCAGGGAAAGGCACTGCAGGAAACCTCATCTAGCTCCAGGGAGGGCTCCGGATGTGTCCGGCAGGATGAAGGACATTTTTACAAGATTTCAACAGAGAAAACATGGACTTCAGTCTCTCATTCTCAGACCACTTGAGCTTAGACTTGGCAGGTTTGTTCTCTGCCTACATTAATTCTTCAGGCGCAGACTTCTCCACCCAATGGTGTGTCAGGAGTCTCTCCAAGTGGAAAGAAAACACCAGCTACTCGGCCCTTGAATCATTTTAAGTCTAAAGGGATCTCCACAGCAATTAGTAGCCAGGGCTGGAGTTAATCACTCAGGAGCTCCTGCTTCCTGCCGCTGCGTCAGTTCTCCTCTAGGAAATACTGACTTCAGATCCAGGACCGCTTACCCTGCTAGGTGTTTTCAACAGAATTTATTCATTTATTTTCCACTGCAAAATGGCATAATGCTGGCTGTATAGATGAAGAAACTGTAGGTCACAAGGTCTAGGAACTAACACTAGCTAAAATTTGAATTTAAGACACAAAACTCCAAGCCCAGTGATTCTTTTTTTAAAATTAGGGTGATAATTTTTTAACATCTACAAGAATTGTTTTTTTTTTTTTGTACCAGGGATCGAACTCGCAACCTTGCACTTACCAAGCAAGAGTTCGAACCACTGAGCTAACCCACTGGCCCCAATATCAACAAGATTATGTTATCTTGCAGTTTTTGACCAGCTTTATGCAAACTCAATTATAACAGTGCAATTTATGCAAGCAAAAAAAGAAAGAAAGAAAGACCACTTGTCCCTCACTTGTGTTTATAAACATCTATTATAGGTAAAACAAAACATACCTATGTTATAGATAAGTGTCTATTCTCATTTGTATATTACTATTTCTAACAGCTAGGGGAAAACTCTACAATGTCTTACAACACACGAAACAATATTCAAAGTTACTGAGTAGCAACAACAATAACAACACAAAAGCTTACAGCAGAAGTTTCAAGTTTTTCCTCATTTCTAGTTTACAATTCGAGTACAGTTTTCTGTTTATGAGTGACAAAAACTTCAGATAATGAAGTAAAAGAGACTGCAAAGTGACTTCTAAAGCTATCTTTAAATTAAGGAAAATGTAATTTCTAAGAAAAACAGGCTTGTAGCCATTTTTGCAGCACACATTAGGAATATTATTGAGACATTAAAATTAACTTTGAAGAGTTTTAATGTAAAAAAGAATGTACTAGTTACCTTGTCAGAAACCTGGGGCAGGCGAGGGCGGGGGAGGGTCTGCAGCACTAGAAGCATCACCCAGCTCTAAACACTGTAAAAATACAATAACCAGCCCTGTACATCTACAAACCTTCTCCCCAACACTCAACTTCTGTGTTAATCTTGCTTAGGAGTTCTCTTATTAAACGGAAGCCAACTCTTTGTATTCATGAAATAAAAATGTACAAAAGCAATGGCTATCTTCTTACATAGCTTTTCCTAGCAAAGACAGTACTATTTGTTCTTCCTTAAAATATCTGGACAAATTCTCGAGTATTTTTGTCCCCAAGAAGTTAAAAAAAAAATCTATGTTTACTTTGTGTATCTTCCACCAAGGGTGTAACCAAACTGGCAACAAGAAATATGACTATTGAGTAATATCTTGGCAACCATTCTCAGTACCATATCTCCAGATACATCTGACACATAAGGGAAATGTTACAGACACACTTACTTTTCCTCAGAGTTTTCTGTTCTCTTTGTTTATACCCTAGCACCTTGCCTCAATCCCAAATACAAAATATTCAGGATATTAAGGAAATAATTTCCTGAAAGAATTTGTCAAAGGAAACTGCATATAAAAAGATATTACTAGCAATTAGACATGACAATGTATTATGTAATTTAACAAGGTCTAAGCAATCCTTTCATTAATAGAAAAAAAAGATGATAATCTTAGGGGAAAAAGGTCACTCTGACATCAACTATTAAGCCAGGTATGATGGCACAAGCTTGTAATCATACATTTTGAGAGGCTGAGGCAGGAGGATTCCAAGTCTGAGCCCAGGCCTAGCAACTTAGCAAGACTCTGTCTCTAGATTATGATAGGCAGATAGACAGACAGACAGACAGACAGACAGACAGACAGGCTGGGGAAACAGCCCACTACAAAGGCTCTGGGTTCTATCAATGGTACCAAGGGGAAAAATCATATTATCATTATTCTTGTATGACTGCTTTGGTTTTGAAAACGAAGACACTCATGGACTCTTTTCCTTGTCTGCTCCCTGTAAACGTAGCTATAAAATATTCCTGCTTCTCCTGCCATTTCCCTCCTGCTGCTCGACCCCGCTCAGACCACCTCACCTCAGGCTGCAGCAGCTGGTAACTAAACGTTCAGAAAATCCGCGTGCTGCACAGTCACAGCTTGAAACCAGGCTGTGAGGAGCAACTGGCAAGCTGCGTCGGAAATACCCGTCAGGGCGCCCTGCGCTCGGACCCCACTACACTTCGACAGCTTTTTTATTTCCTGATTTCATTGTGTCTTCTCTTTTTTCCCTTTTAAACTCTGACTTTTATGCTTTTATTTTTTCCCCAAACACTTGTCCTTGAAAATATTTACATTTAACTTCAAAGAGATATTTTCACTACAGATCTAAATTAAAAATATTTTTTCACCAAAATATTCTCTACAGGAAATGTGTCTGTCCCTTGGCCTAATTTGTCTATTCTGCTACTTTAAAGCCAATGTCTCTTTTCCCTGTCAGATTACTAAAAGCAAATTTTTATTCTCTCCTGTGAATATTTTACTTGAAGCTTATCCATGTGTTCCTCGTAAAACACAAATGTGTATAACGTCAGTATTAAAATGTCTGCAGCATTCTGTCCTGGCAAATGCTGTAATATACTGTACACATTACGTATTCAGAGATCTTCTGCAATTAACTACTGCATACAAACAACAGAGGGAAACACGAATTACAGTAGTCCTCTTTGGCAAAGAAAAAATGAGGTCAGAAACTGTAACTTCTCTGCAAGCTAAGTGGCCTAAACTGCAGACTGTTTAAATGGTCTCAGTAAGCGCCTGGATTCATTAGCGAAGCAGCAGCCTAGCGAGAGTAGAAATGGAAGTGAAAGGGCTCTGGGGTCAGGCAGAAACGGGTTCTACACCGCTCACCGTTCACTATCTGCGCGACCCTGGGAAAAAGCAAAGCTACCGCAGGCCACGTCTGCCTCAGCCTGTAGATGATGGGAACTAAGATAATGTCTGTGGTGTATTATACAAAGGACCCTCAGAATACGGGCGGGCGGCCGCATGATGTGACTCTCAAAGCCTTGGTTACAGAGGCCCCAGGGCAAAATAGCAGGGATTCCACAGACTCCCACCCAAATAGGTTCTGGCTGGAATTTAGGTTCTGTCAATCAAACCCATGGCCTCAGTTCTTCATTTATGTATTAATTTTTTGGCACCAGGGATGGAACTCACAACCTCACGCTTGCTAGGCAGGCATTTAGGCCACTGAGCTAAATCGCCAGGCATATTATTTTGAGACAGGGTCTCACTATGCAGGTAAGGCTGGCCTTGAACTCACTTTGTAGCCCAGGCTGGTCTCGAACTGCCTCAGCCTCCCGAGTGCTGGGATTAAAGGCGCGCGCCACCACGCCTGGCGGTGGCCTCAGTTCTTAAAGGCAGAAGGGAGCAGAGATCGCACTGTCAACAGCAAACCCATTTTCAGCTGCAGCCTCTGGCAGAAGCCCCAGCATCCACAGCAGGGGGCCACACGTCTTTGGCCGTCACATACCTGGAGCACGGCTGTAGATGAAGCAGCAGTACAGGCAGCTTCCAGAAGGGCCGGAGTAAGTGATCTAGGGCAAGGGCGGACACGCTTTTTCTGTTAAGGGCCAGATAATCAATACTCTGCCACACCGCTTCTGTTGCTACTACTCCCCCTGCCACTGTGGAGTGGAAAAAGCCACACACAGCAAGCACCAGAGTGAGGACGGCTGTGTCCAGAGAGCTCTGTGCACTGACACTGGGGTGGGAACTGAATTTTAGATAACATATTATTTTCTTTTTAATTTCTTTCAAACATTTAAAAATGCAAAAACCATCTCTAGTTCACAGGACACACAGAAGCAGGGATGGGCAAGATTTTGCCTGCAATGTCCTGCTGGCCACCCCTGAAATTCAGATCTGTATAGCTTCCTTCACAGCCAGCTATGCGTGCAGCACTGGTAGATGCTTTCAAAACTTAAACCAGGAGCCTAAAATCTGTTTCTTCTACAAGCCATGCATGCCCTGTACTAGTCCTCCCTCGGTTACATTGGCCAGGGCCAGTTCCGCTCTTGCAACCCAGACTTGACCATTCATAGTGCTTCACATGTAGAATTTTTTGTTCTTAACAACAACAACAACAAAAAAAACAAGATCCTCATCTTGGCAATTATCTTTTAGTTATACTCTATAAATATTTACTTAAGTACTAATTTTAAGTGCTTTTAAAGGCATGATTTTAAAATGAAATACAACAGAAGGTTTAAATCTAAGAATTTAAAAATCGTTGAGTTTTATTTTGGATTTGGCACATGAATCACCTGATCTTCAAGACTTTTCAAAGCAGAAAATCTTGCTAAAAATAAGAAAACCTATGATTAATAACGTGAATGTATTTAGTATGAACCATAAAAAACATAAAAGTTATAAAGAGAAAAGGAAAATTCTGCCCACCTCCTTTCAGTGACCAGAAAATCTGTCCTAGATTACAAATCAACAGCACAGACAGGTATACTGTGATGCCTTACATCTAGATGTTCCCTCAAAGTCTCATGAGCTCCTAAGTGGGGCTTTTGGGAGTGACTAAATCACGGATCAGTCCACCGACTGGTTTGGTGTAGTTCCGGGAGCAGCTGAACAGTTTACTGCAGAGGGAAGACCCAGCCTAGGTGTGGGGAGCACACACCAAGGGAGCTGTAGCCTGGATGAGATGGAAAGAGTGAAGAGGAGGAACTTTTGCTTCCTGCCTGCATGCCATGGCCGGCTCCTCTTCTGCTGTGCTCCCTGCCATCCCCCTCTCCCTTGGAGCCAGGCAGACTAGGGACTGAAACCTCTATGAACTGGGAGCTGCCATCACCCTTTACTCCTTTAACCTGTGGGTGTGAGGGACTCTGTCCCCGCAGTAAGACAGAACCAAGGCAGATATTTGGGGAGCCTCCACCTCTTTTGCTTTCAGCAGAGCACAAGTTCACCTCTAACATCTGTGCCAGCGCTAGAGCGTCTCAGCAGGGCCTCATCTTGGAGCCCCACAACCATTCCTCTCTGCAGATCAGAAAGTCGGAGGCAAGCACCTCTGCAGTTCAGTCAACGGTAGCGGCACTGCTCTTTCTTAGAAGCACACTGAAAATGAACTGTGGGAACAGGAATTGCCTACAGTAATTTGGAAAGGTAGTTATTCACCCATCTTTTGTTTACCATTCCTAATATAAGAATAACTAAGTATCACCTTCAATATTTTTATGTTGATATCTACTCTCTTTAACCTGAGTTGCTACAAAGCATGCCACTATAAGCATTTCAATTCTAAGTAGGACGACACGTCATACTCTCGGAGTGTATCCACTGGACTTAAATACAGGGCCAGTCACCATCTTCCAAAGGATTTTTTTTTTTAAAGCTCTTCTTTAGCAATCAGGAAATTTAACTACGTTGAATCAAACTTCAGGCACAAAGTATGTGTGTGTACATCTCCAAAAGACACTTTTTAAAAAGAACAGCATTTTATACAGAAAATAGTAATCCTCTTCCAACACCAAATACTCAGTGTTCAAAGGTTTAGTTAACTCACAAATGTTATTTTTTGTTATTTTACATGAGTGGGGATTGTCTTAGTTACTTTTCACTTGTTGCTGAGATGAAATATCTGATGCCCAAAATTAGGATGGAAAAGTTTATTTCCTACAGTTCTCGGGGGTTTCAGTCCATACTTAGTTGGCTCCAAGGCAGCATGGTATGGTAGGGCAGCCATTCATGGCAGCCGCCAAACAGCAAGGCAAACCAGCAAGAGACAGAGACAGAGACAGACAGAGAGAACACGCGTTCCTTCTGCCCTTACACTGTATGTTGGGTCCACCCCTGGGCGGGTGCAGCACTCATATCTCACATCCCAGAGCTACACAACAAACCAATCACGAATGCCAGACTCAGTCCCCTCCAAATTACATGAGGCCTTGTGGGGACACAGGATCAAACCCATACAAGGACCATGATCAGAATTACTTATGGCTGTTGGCTGTCAATGTCTCATGAGGCTCTCTCTCTTTGGAACTCCTGGTTTTCACAAGGGGCAGGAGTTCTGTGCCACCTGAGGCAAAACATGTATGTATGTTCGCTGGCCTGCTTAATAACTTATGTAACAAATATTTACTAAGTGGCCACTACCTATAAGGCAATGTTTTAGTTCTACAAAGGTAGGCAAGGACAAAAGCTCACTTAGATTCCAATGAAGGAGAAAGAAAGACTACAGAAATCCACACATCCCTAGCGGGAAGACGGCTGTAAAGAAAAACTAAGTAACCTGGGGAAGTAGGATGCCCCAGGGCTGCTGTGTCAGTTTGCAGAGTGAAGCAATGCTTCTCAGGGGAGTCCACACCATAACAGAAACCTCAAGCAAGGCTCTAGACTGCCGAGGGCAGTGATGGTGAACCTTTCAGAGTTTTCATCAATATGAACAGCCCACTGTAGTCCACCACTGGTCCGGGGCAAAAGTCCATGTTGAGGGATGAACAGAACCCAAAGCTCATGTCAGGCACAGCTGAAGGACTGCGGAGAGACGCAGGAAGTGTCCAGCTGCCTGCTGCCCACGCTAGGACTCAGGGTTTACTTCTCCCGAGCCGCTGAGATAACAGGGCTGAGCACGGCCTCCTCTACGGTCGCCTCCTCCCACTGCTTTCTGCAAATAACTGTCTCTCCCTGTAGCGCCTCACCTGCCGCTGGTGGGCCCCGTGGTGCCTTGTGTGAGCGAGCTGCACATCGTTAATGATCTGTCAGGGTACCCATGATCCTCAGTTCACCCCAAAGTCCACGCTGTTGGACAGTCCTCGCAGCCCACAACTTGGAACTATGGTTTCCTTCTCATTTTAGTAACACTGAAAAATATGTTCCCCACATCTCTTTACTCTTTTATTTCTGCTCCGTTAGCATTAGGCAGAAGAGTCAGCACAAACCCTTTCACTCAGCCTGTGTAAGTGGAATCCCCCCTTTATCCACTGCAGACCGTGCTAGCGGAGGGACAGCCACACAGGGGGAGAGCTTCATCTCCTTAATCTACAGTTTCTATTTCTATCTCTAGACTTCCTATTTGAAACTTTGGGAAATTCTACACAACCAAGCTGTACGGACTTACAACTGCTATATTTTTTAAAAAATCTAGCATAGAATCAGCTTTATATAAGTGCACTATATGGACAAACAATATAAAATTGGAAACTAAATTTCTGCTATGATTTGCATATTCAAGCTATGAAATAAAGACAAATAATGTCAATATTCAAATGAAAATGCAGTGAAGAAGAAAACAGGCAAAAAACACTAAATGGCAATAAAATACATGTTAAATACATCATATTTTGAAGAATGTAAACTCTGGTTATTTTCATAAAAGTTTCTAATGTTTTCTGCTTTAAATAATATTTTAATTTTCTTATACTTACCATAAAAATGATTTGTATGAAAATCTGAAGGTAATGAATCATCTAATGTTATTTTTAAAATGTCAGTTCTTTTAAAAAGGTGAGATTTTTCCTTAGTCTTGATTATACAAGTAACTTAAACTTCTCCTTTATAAATATAAAATTTAGTTAATTATCAAAACACTGGGCTCAAATAATTATAAAGCAAGATTATAAAATTACGCATGCTAGCTTTTATTATCTTCAATGCTAGTGACAGAAAAAAATAAATCACATTGTGCCCTGTGGGACCTAAGCAATGTGTCAAGTGCTGTAGTGACTAATAATGCATCAGTAAATGCTATGGAAACACAGAGAAGAGACAGCTACCTAGAATGACTGCAAACTAAGTCTTGGGACCGAAGTTCAATGAGCCAGCGATGTGGAACTGACTTCAGGCCCACAGGCTAAGTGTGCACAGAATGTGCCGAGAGTCCTCGAGGAGTCTGCAGAGCCAGGACCTGCGGTGAACTCAGGGAAAGGCTGGGGACAGGCGGCTATGCAGACATGGCAGACAGAAGCAGAGCAAGGCTAACAACGAACTCCTGCTGGGTGGGAGAGGAAGCTGTGGGGAAAATGTTTTCAACCTAGCGCACCGTGTGGAGGGGTGTATTTTAATGATGTCTCAGTGCCAAGGTGACAGGTGGGACGGGGACAGCGGTGTGAGAGAACACGGTGCCACCAACACAGGGCTGATATCCTGGGAACGGGCTCTTTTGGGATCAAAGGAAGCGATGGAAAGGATTCAGAATTCCAGCCTGTGTAACCAGAAGACTGCTGAAATCAAGTTTGCTAAGAATTAGCGTGAAAGACAAGAGACAAATTTGGCCATGATGAAAGAAACCAGTCATGAGAAAATGGAAAGCAAAGTAAAAAACCAGGTCTTGGATCCAAGGAAGAAAAACAAATGTATGTACTTAAATAACACATCCTAATCAAGTCAATAGAGACCCTCACCTTAAAGGACTGAAAGGACTGTGAGACTATTTCATTTTCTCTTTTTTTTTGTCCAGGCTGGCCTTGAACTCCTCTCTACATAATCCAGGTTATTCTGAAATTCTCAGCAATCTTTGTGCCTCAGCCTCCCAAGTGCTGGGATTACAGGTGTGCAGCACCACACCCACTGCCCTATTTAAACAGAAAATCTTATGAATATATTGATAGAAATTTTCTTTTCTTTCTTTTGTTCCCTGCAGTGTAGAGAATTAAACCCAGGGCCTTCCATTGAGCTCCATCTCCAGGTTCTTTTCTATGGGGCTTTAAAGAAGTACTGCAAGAATCTACACTGAAAGCCAAAGACCCTACCAGAGCTCCAGTTCCTTCCCCAGTGCTGCCAACATTACTGATTTCTTGAGTATCTTTGCAAACATGTGAAGTGCATACAAGCACAAGTTTATACACGTAACACACATCCTCCTCTAAATAGCCTATTAAAAATATAATTTAAGAAGACAGAGTTTATATTTTCTAAATATGATACTTTAGGGCCCCAATTCAGAATGTGGTGCTCCATTCAGATAGCCCAGGTCCACTAACTATCCCATACATAAAGGATCTACAACCTGGTGGACGCTGAAGTAACCCAGGGAACTTAAAATCAGATCCCTCTCCATTGCCGTGAGAATCCCCGGGGCTGGAGCACCACAGGGTTACAAGAGGTGGCCCTGATGATTCAAGGATGCATGCACCATTGAGAGCCAGTGCTGCAGAAATTTAAGACCATGTTTTGTGAAGCTCACTCACAACCTGTTTATCCTGTCAGTAAATAATGTTCAAGTATGGGAACTGCACTTTAAAACTTGAGCAAAGGTGGCTCTAACCATGAGTGTCCCATGCAAGGTGACGCTGGTGACTCCACAGCGTGGCACTCACAGGTACTGCCCGTGCAGCGCCTGCAGGAGACTAATGGTCCCCACAAGCCTACTCTGGATACTGCACTATGGGACAAACAAGATCAAAATGTAAAGTCCCTTAAATCTCCCTGAACTGCAAAGAAGGTACATGGTTAGAGAAGACCCAAGCCGTAATAAAATTAAACTAAACAGCAAGAAATGATGATGTGTGACCACAAAAAAGAAAAACTGGAAGCTAGGTGAACAAACTAAATTCCAAATGAGTGGCACACTGAGCCCTTTTAAAGGAATTCTACTGTCAAGGACACCACCGAGCTTGAGTCCGTATGGCCCAATATGGTGGCCCAATATGGCAGCCACACGGCTATTGAAACTTATGATGAAATTAATTTAAACACATTAAGTGAAAAATCTATTTACTCAATTGCATGAGGCATATTTTAAGTCTGGCTGGTGACCACTGTGATGGGCAAAACCCATGCACATCGTTTTCCATTGCTGCTGAAAGTTATACTGGATATTGCTGATTTGGGAGTAGTGAATCTTCACATTAAACTCTGAGGCATATATGATCTGATTTCTGCTTGATATTCAAAGGAAATTTCATTCAACTGTCAGACCAATGTTTCAATTGCCTGTGCCCAAGCCAACACAAAGTAGGCAAGAGCTTGTTTTCCAAATAGTTAACACTTAAGAAATGATAAAAGTACACTGTGTCAACATCAGCACTTTCTACCCATGGACATAAAATCTTTCAACCATCACATCAAGATAAACGGGACAACAATGAGTACAAACTGTTCTTTCCACCTCCCTCGCTGATGTCATGGTCCTGCAATTTTACTGCTTTTTTACAAAAGAAACAGAAAATCACAGCCAGATACATTTCCTTTATTTTAACATCAACTCCAACTTCATTAGCTACGGGTATATCCAGGAGTTTTTGCCTTCCTTTTAACCCAATCTGCTTTTATGTCAAAAAGAATCACAACAAAACTTGGTATCCCACAGACAAGCAGCAGCCCTCCAAGTTCCTAAGAATGGGAAGTGCTTGTGGCTACATTTTAACACCTACGCTTCACCAGAGCTTACAGGAAACAAAGACATGACCTGATAGGCTTGCTCTACTGTGGATTCCCATCCCAGGCCTGGCTTCCACGTTGGAAAGGTCTGGGGTCTGCACCTGAGACAATGATCTGGCTGCTGTTCCAGTGGGACAGCAGAGCAGCCACAGAAGGAGCCAGCAGTCAGATGAGCGCTGGCCTCCGCTTCCAGGACGGCACCCGCGGCACCCTCAGAGGGGTCGGAGACGGAGGGGCAAGACACGGAACGCAGGGTGCAGCTTCTCTGTCAGCGCCTTCACCCACCCAGGGAGGGACCACGCGGCCTAATCGCCCTACCTACTGTCACGGTGACTGTCAGCTTCAACACCTGAAGTCTGGAGGAGACACGTTCAAACCACAACAGAGGGTTTCAAACAGCAAAGACAAAAAAACATCAAGGAGACAACTTCTAAAAGCCCAGGGCAAAGAATCTGAGAGTTCGCTAAGATTACATCAGATCAGATCAGATCAGAAGCTGTGGTCTGGGTCACTGCTCTTGAGTTCTGCTCCTGGTTTATGGTGCACTAGCCAATAAACAACCTCAGTACTTCTTTGTGAGTTTCTCTGCATTGTTTGAGAGACTGGTATCTGCAGGTGAATATAAAAGCCTGGATGCAGTATTTTCTTCATCTCAAATACAACCTACTCCATCAAGAAACAGTGCACTTCAAATTATCTCCGAGTACCTTCATCCTACTCTCTGGTGGAGCCACAAATATAAAGGTGTGACTCAGATCATGGCTTCTCACTCTACACTTCGAGTCCTACCCAGCTTAGAGCTGTTGAGAAAATCTGACATCTCTTTTCATACACACAGACCCTACTACAGGTCTGCACTTTGCAACTGGTCTACAACTTCCTTTCAGCTACCAGACCCACAGACTACCTGCCCTCAGTATATAAACTGTCACCTAGAATTAATAAAAAAGATAAATCTGGTAGACACAACCTAACTGCAGTATCAGGGAAAACAAGAGGATGACTGCTTTCACAGGATCAGCAATAAAAGCAACTTGTAAGTTTGTCATTTTATAAATCCAGTAAAGTAGGTATAAAACAATCAAACATGAAAATCAAGAAGATGACTAAACACTGTAAAAGCCAAAACATTTAATCCAGTTGCTTCGATTGTATACACAACCCATGACTCCAGTTAAAATCTGGAAGATAACTCAGGAATGGCCACCAATCTTTGGAAAATCATTTACATCCAGACCAAAGGAAAAAATAAACTTTTAAAAAGGACAAAATAAATTTTTCATTCATCACAGAAAGTACAACCAAAAGTCCCTTGCGCTTGGTGGTGGTTTTAAAACATCAGCAATTAATCTACACTCTCACCTTCAAAAAGAAAAACCTATTTCAATTCCTCAGTAAGAGGGATTTACCTCTAATGAAGTGTTTGGAGCGATTTCCAGGACAGGTCACCAAACAGGCTCCTATCCTAGCTCCGCCAATTAATCCCTCCGTGACAGGTTTATGGTTGAGATTAGAGAAAACCTATGAAAAGCTGTTCACTTGGTACCAAAGTACTAGGAGCTTAACAGGTAGCCTCTAACTAAATGTTGGAGTCCTCAAAGGTCCTAGAAGATTTTTTTTTCAGGATTTAAAAATGAAATTGTCTGATGTAAAGTCACAAACTGTTAAAATCAACCCAAGCCACAAAGAACAAAAAAGACCTGTAGAAAAAAATGTTATTTTCTATTAGGTGGAATCAAATGAAACTGTCATTTTTGTTACGTTCAGAGAGGTTAGAGTATCGATAATGTTTATAGTTCAATCTAACAGTTATAAAAAGAACCTATGGGTGAGCATAGAAATATATGGGGAGGCATTTTTTTCTTACTATTAAAAATTAGCTGGGCATAGTGGCACATACCTGTAATCCCACCACCTCAGAGGCTGAGGCAGGAGCATTACCTCAAGTTTGAGGCCAACCTGGGCCACACAGTGAGTTCAAGGCCAGCCTGGATGATGTAGCAAGACCCTGTTCTAAAAAAAAAATGTTTTAAATCTAATGGTATGATAAGAAAAACTGAGGCCAAGACTACTGTATAATGGTATGATGGCTTTTATATGTCATGTGTGTGTGTGTGTGCGCTTCTGTTTGTATGCTTTTGCGTGCATGTGTGTGTGTGTACGCATGTGTGTGGCACACATGCCAGGCAACAGCTCCATCACTGAGTCACGATCCCACCCACAGACAACTTTTACCACCCATTTTAATATATCAGTTATTAACTCAGCCTATTTCACGAGATTAAAGATATCTGTGTGCAGTACAGCATTTTCTATGAGAAGGAACACTGGGAAGCATTAAAAATGAGGGAAATGTAACAGAGAAGAAAGGCTTCCCAAAGCAGGAAGAACAAGTCAGGGATTAATTTACAGCAGAACAGCGAACAACATTACTTTTAAAATGGGTAATACATCACTTTCTCTACATTTTTAGACTCAAAACTAGGTCTTACACCTGTAATCCCAACACTCGGGAGGCTGAAGCAGGGGGGTCACCGTGAGTCTGAGGTCAGTCTGGGCCACACAGTGAGTTCAAGACCAGCCCAGAATACAGAGTGATAGACCCTGCCTCACAAAATAAAACAAACAAAACTGGGTCTTCTGCACCTCTCTATGCACTGAACCAAAATCAAAATGGATAAAAGATCAAAAATAAAAACAGAGACACCTACACTGCTGGAAGACAGAATAGGTACCACACTGAAAAACACAATTGTAGACGAAGACTTTATGAACAAAACCCCAATCACACAGGAAATATTACAAATGCTCAACAGGGATCAATAAATTAAAAAGGTTCTGCATGGCAGAAGAAACCACCAGCAGAATGAAGAAACAAGTCACACAGTGGGAAAAATTTTTACCAGCTACTCCTCAAAGGACTAATATCTAGAATATATAAAGAAATCAAAAAAAGTCAGACCCTCCCCCCAAACTTAAAGGCCAAACCCAAAAATGGGCCTCTGAAATGAACAGACCCTTCTCAGATGAAGAAGTACAAACGGCAAATACACTTATGAAAAACGTTCAACATCACTGGTCATTCGAGAGATGTAATTAAAACAATGCTGAGACTCCATCTCACTCCAGAAAGAATGGCTGCCATCAAGAAATCAGCCAACAACAAATGCTGGCAGGAAACGGCTGGGGAGAAACGAAGCCTCCTGCATTGCTGATGGGCGTGCAGACCGGGGCGACCCTGGTGCGCATCAGTATGGAGGCTCCTCCAAACACTAAAGCCAGCAGCTCTACTTGACACAGATGCTCCCCCTTAGGTATCTTTCCCCAAGAGTTAAAAGCATCACAGCACAGGAATAAACGCATACTCATGTTTACAGCAGCACAATTTATAAAAGGTAAATCTTGGAAACAGCCCACAAGCCCACCAAAAGATGAACGAATAAAGAAAATGTGGTATTTATAAATGATGGAGCACTACTCTGTCATACAGAAGGATAAACTTGAATCATTGGTAGGAAAATGGGTGCACCGTGAGACCACACTCTTAAACGAAATAAACCGGACGCACAAGTTTAAATACCACACTGTTTCTCTTATGTGAGAAACTGAAGGGTAAATAAGGGACATAATGGAGGATACACTTTGGGAAGGAGGAAGATGTTCAGATGGGAAGGGGAACAAAGGAAGGAGACAGGGAAAGGAAAAGGAAAAAAGAGAACAGAAGGAAAACAATGTAAGGAAAGCTTTTGTAAATAGGGAGGTCAAGAAGGGTTGAAGGGAGGGGAGGGGAATGGGAAAAAAAGAATTAAGCTATATTATGTAAGGCACAAATTTCCTATGATAAATATGATCATTACATATGACAAATATGTACTAATAAAAAATAAAGTTTAAAAAAACTGGGTCTTATAGAAAATAGAATGTTTGGGAAATTAGCACCTGAAGATGAAAATACAACTTCTCATTCACTTAATTACCATTCACCATGAGGCAGATTAGGCGGATTAGGCAGCCGCAATGAGGTAAACAGAGAAGACCGATTCTTCAGAGCCCGTCCACGGTGAGGAGGGTGGTGGCGAAGTAGAAGAAAATAATGTCATTTACATGCACTCCTTTTCTACTCATCATTTTAAATGGTAAATTATTCTAACTCCCTTAAATTCAATGCTACCAGACATTTCTAACTATTATTTATCTGATGGTTGACACTGTATTTTTATTTATAACCCTTAAGTTCGCAGCACTAACCCTCACAAGAACCCGGCAGGTAAGCGCTATTGCCGCACACGTTTACTGAGATGTGGAAGACACAGTGGGATGAAACCCATGCTGAAGCTTAACTGTCCTCGTGACTGTGTGCAGAGGTGGTGGCTTCAGGACAGCTCCACGGGCAAGCACGGGCAGAGCCCTCCTCCAGAGCGGGCTGCTAGAAGAGAAGACGCAAGCTTGGGTCTCCTGCCATTGCAACGTAGCTCAGCGGCCCTCGCCATGGACTTCTACTGTTTATAAATCAGCAGTCACAGCAGCAGAAAGGGGCAGAAATGGGAGAGGAGTCAGGGAGCGAGCCCGACACTGCAAGCTTAGGAGCGGCAGAGAGCACGGCAGGCTGCCTGGTTCCGACAGGTGTGCCCTAGTGATGTCGCTGTGTCACGGTTCAGATCTAAGCCCGTCGTGTCACCACTCGGGGGCAAGGTTGTAGGCAGGGCCTCAAATGTGGTAACTCGGCGTTACCAACCTGGACAGCCACGGCAGAGGACGGAGCTACAGTGGGTTTGCTCTCGGCATCATACTGAAGCATCAGATTCGCTTGTCCAATCACAGACATTCACGTAGGCTCTCTGTGGAGTGACAAACCACAAACTGAGACATCACCTGTTAGGGCAAGGAACAAACTTGAGGCAGATCACCCACGCGAGAGAACTAAAGCTGTGCCCTGGCTGTGAACCCGAGTATGACAACCTGGAGGCAGAAACACACAAAAGGAGAGGGTCCAGTCACCGAAGGAGCGAAAGGAAACCTTAAGGACGGAACGGAGAGGCAAAGGCTCACAGATGACCGGTGGAGGGCATGGGCGTCCCTCACAGGGCCTGATCACTCTGTGTCCTGCTGGGCTGGGCGCACTACAGTTTACGAGCCAAGGTCAGCCCACTGCCTGCCATGTGTGAAGTCTGTGGGACACAGCTGTGCTCACTGTGTCACCTGCGGCTGCTTTGGGGCCGCAGCACGAGAGCCGAGCAGGTCCGGCATGCCGCGCGGAGCATGTGGCCGTGCCGTGCTCTGGATGTGTCCCTCTCCCTGAGTTTGTGCAGAAATCCTGACAACGCAGGTGGCAGTCCCGGGGCTGTGGGGGTGATCAGGTGTCACAGCGCAGCCTTTGGGAACAGCTGGTTCCCTGGTGAAAGAAGCCTGAGAAAACTTGGCCTCGGCCACCACGCGAGGTTACAGCAGTGCGCAGCTGTCCCCTGGAAGCAGGTCCTGCCGGACTCCCGGTCTGCCCTCACCTCATTCCCAGACCTTCCAGAACCGGGAACCACGGGAAGCCAAGTCACATCCACAAGCCAGCCAGCCTTGGCGTTCTCATCCAAGCAGCCCGAGTGGCACGACTGGCCTTTTATAGAAAAGTGTGCCCACTTCTGCGCCTCACCTCACAAGGACGAGAACAGAGCAAATGGAAAAATAAACCACGGTATGATCTTGAAGCACTTACCCTTATTTTACAGAAGCATAAATTAAGTCAAATTTATTTGATAGCCACAGACTTGTACCTGAAGGGCTACCTTTATTAAACCTAGGATATCATCAAAAGTGAGACTTCATTATTTTCACCAGCCTGCAATCTCAGAACTTGGGGAGGCTGAGGCAGGAGGACTGAAACGATCAAGTTCAGTCTGGGCAAATTAAGTGACTTAGCAAAACCCTGTACCAAAATACAAGAGGAGACCCAGGGTGAGGGCCCTGGGTTCAGTCCGCAGCACCACAAAGCAAAAAGCAAAAAACAAAACCCTTCTTACGTTATGTACCACAAGTTAGGAAATGTCAATTTTATTTTATTTTTTTATCAGTACTGGGGATCAAG
Source organism: Dasyprocta punctata (assembly GCA_004363535.1). Classification (NCBI taxonomy): domain Eukaryota; kingdom Metazoa; phylum Chordata; class Mammalia; order Rodentia; family Dasyproctidae; genus Dasyprocta; species Dasyprocta punctata. The sequence continues at coordinate 48,219 of RJWM01001357.1, read as the reverse complement.
CTCACAACCTCGTGTCTGCCAAGCAGGCACTTAAGCCACTGAGCCAAACTCTCGGCCCTGAAATGTCAATTTTAAAATGATACAGTATTTTATCATACTCACTAAAAGATTCATTCTAGTTTCAAAAAAATGTATGTCTTTAACAGGTATACCCTATACAGCTCGGCAGCACAGCGCCTGCCTGGCAAGCGCAAGGTCCTGAGTTAGATTCCAGGTACCAACCAAAAAGTGCATCCTAGAACTGACCATGCAGCACATCACTGCATGGGCTCTAAACTCACAGGTTACAGGGGAATGATCAGCCACCCTCGTGGAACACGAGACACGGACAGTCTGGCCTCCACCGGGGCCTGCCACTCACCCAATGTGCGAACACCTCCTCCTCCCTGGCTAGGGACCCCATGGACACGCCCGCACCTGCCCCCGCTCCGAGGAACAGGTGGCTGTAATCAGAGGGACGCGCCGAGGGGCACCGTGTGGCAGGCTGATTTTACCCTAGGAGAAAATCCTCTGAAATGAGAGGTCCAACTAATAGCCCGGGGGGCCCTGCCAGCCTTGCCATCCCAGTGACCCCCACAGAAGCCGGCAGCAGCCTCCCATCTCCCCTCCGTCCTCTCCGCTACTCACCTTCTCAAGCTGCAGGTCCCTAACTGTTTTCACTCCCATCTCAATGAAAGCTCTGCCTATAAATCCAGGCTGCTGTTTCATTTTTAATTTGCATTACCAAGGAAACGAGTTCCCACATGCATCCTGCACCTTGGGGTTGTGATTCGTCCACCAGACAAGATTCCCCACTGTACCCCAGGGCAGGGGAAGGGGTACCCACTGCAGCTCTCTGCTAATGCCGACAGACACGAGCACACGGGAGACTGTGCACAGCACCGGGCAGGCGGTGTGTTGTAAGCTCGCTCTGCCGGGGAGGCCATAGTGGGTGCACTGACATCACAGGCAAACTGTCTCAATGGAAAACAAAGGCGCTGTCTCTTTCCAACAACTTTTCAGGAACACATCTATTTTTGCCACCTTAGGTATACATTTGTAATGCTGAGATATTTACATAGTATGAAACCTACAGAAAACTAATATAATACATATATTATCACTTTGGTATTAGTAAACACATGGTTGTGTATCTCAAAGTAATGGAAAACCTCAAGGGTTCTGTGATTGAAACATAAAAATCTAGAACATTTTCTATAGCACACCATATATGAAGCACTTAAGTCAGTGTTTTTATTTAGGAGGACAAGAAGAAAAGAGGAAAGGGGTGAGGAGGGAGAGAACGTAAAAAGGAAAAATCAGAGCATCCCTCAGGTGTAGATTCATACTGAATCCTTTAGGTATATCTGCAGAATATTAGATTGCCCAATGTCATATCTGACAGCGAACAATGTAATATGTAACTGAAAATTCTACATTAATAATTACAAAGCTTTAATACATGAGAGTAGAAATAATTCTTACAGTATTTTAATACATTCTCCTACTCATTAGGCTGCAAAAATATTTCAAAATAATCCTTTATCCTAAGAGTTTCATTATTTAAGAAACAACCGTCTTTTAAGGCAACAGGATGATAACTGAAAAAACAGAATAGAAATAATATATGAAAATGTAGGATAGTCTTCAGGTATTTTAAAAAAAAAGCTATACTATACATGGAAGTTTGCGTAATCTGTATCTACCTGTCTAAAGCCACAAAAGAATAGGAGGATATGAGCATTAAACATGACCCCTTTGTTTCATTATGGCTTTGCTACTTACAGACACACATGTAAAAAACTAAAAGCAGAAGAAGAATAATGAATGTGTGGTAGATAAAAATGGTGGCCTAGGCACTTTAAATAAATTAATTCATCTAATCTTCAAAAGAACTCTGCTAAAGAAGCTAAAACTCAGCTAAAATTCCAGTCACACAACTAATTACTCATTTGTTCAACAAATGACCATAGAGATTTAAGCCTCTTTCTCGTGTATACACAGCTGTCAGTATTTTAAAAACAAGAAAAATAAGGTACACGTTTAAAACATACATGCTCATGTAAATAAAACCAAACTTTCAGTGCTGTAGTTTTTTTACACAGTAAGCAAGAACATGGTCCATACACGCAAATTCTAAAAATCAGAGTTACGGCAGCACTGTAAACCCGGCTACTGTCCGTATCTCCCCCAAGCCCCTGAGTTGCAGGACTACATGACCGTCTCCACGAGATGACACGGACATCGCAAAGACCATGCACAAAATACACCATGTCCTCTCTCATTCCCTCCATTCTCCAAGAACATTCCATCCACTCATCTACGCTGGCCCAACATCTGGGCACAACCCTTGCTGTCTTCCTCCTTTACGTTCTGTGTGTAGATCTCACTGGAGCAACAGACTTCAGACCCATCCTTTCTCTCCAATCTCTTGAGATCGAGCTGCTATAACCACCTTTCACTTGGACTGTTTTAACATCTCTTGATGATTTTCTCACTGTCTTTCCCTTCCTAGTCTTCTCTTTCGCAGCCAAAGCACTTTCCCCCTTCAGTTAGTAGAAACTGTAATATATGATATGGCTGTGTCTGGATGTCCCCCCAAAGCCTCACGCAGCTGTAGGTGGGGCTTTTCCAGAGGTGGCTGAACCTAGAACGTGCGGTGCTGGGAGGGATTTGTGACGCAATGCTAGGATCAAGGGGACTGGGACTAAAGGTGTGAGCGCCACCTGCCCTCGGAAGACTGGGTAAGAGGGGCAGAAAGAGTCTTTCAAGATTCCTTGTTTTGCTTTCTCTGCCTGCTATGAACTGTTTCTCCTCTGTAATGCCCCTCTGCCACGTGCCACCCTGCCTTGGAATCAGTCAACTATGGACAGAAACCTCTATGAACCGTAAGCTAAATAAACCTTCCCCTTAAATTATGGGCAATAGTATTTTGTCTCAGCAATGAGAAAAGTAACTAAGATAATATTTTACTTCAAAACTTTTCAATAGTTTTCAATGCATTGGATAAATTCCATACTCCTTAACATGACCCTTAAGCTCCAAATAATTTGACCCTTTCTACCTCTCGAGGTTCAGTCTACTCCCCCCCTGGACATGTCCAGGCAGCCTTCCGACTGCCCATGCACCAGCTGCTCACACTGCAGGGCTTTCCGTCTTCCAGGAGGTCCCAGGCACAGATGGCTCCTGCCGTTCTCGGCTTCCAGTGCTTCTCTGCCAAGCCTTTCCGGACAAGCAGAAGCACCTCGTCTGCCCCTCGTCTTCTTCCGTTCATAGACAGTGCTTACCAGTACTGGTACAGCTCTATTAGTACCCAGCTGCCCCCAGTCGTGGACTCCACAGAGACGGAGTATGTCTGCTTTGTCACTGACATACTTAGCACCCAGTAAAATGCCTGGCAAATATTAAGGATGCAAATACTTCTAGAATAAACAAGGCAGGTATGTTAGGTTACAAAGCCTCTAACTTTTGTACAGTTTCAACCATACTTAAGCTAGAAGTTTAAAAGATGATAACTAAAAAAAAAAACCTACAAATTTCTCTCTTAAAACGTACAAATACAACTGACAGAAAGGTTTCATTTTGTAAAGGCATGGTTTTCTGCATACAGAACTTAAAGGGTGACTTCTTTATTTCTAGAATCTAAGTGAAATAGCTGCAATAAAATTATGGACATCTGGATAACCAGTTCAATTAAATAATCATATGTACGTGGAATCTGGCTACTTCATTGCAATAAAAAATATTTTAATAAAAGGATAATGTACTTTCTTGATTTTTTAAGGTATTTCCACTTGGACAAATGTATTTAATCAAGAGGAAAAATAACCAATTTTAGTCAGAGCCAAAGGGAGAAACATGAGTTGCTCTCCCCTCTATGTTTACTACAGTATACCCAGTTTCTTTGCTACTCCTCCTTTCAAAGATTGAAAGCTCTAGGTCTGCACCTTAACCACAGGCTACACACATAACGAAACGCTTCTAACCAAAGGCAAAGAAGGGACTGGGTGACCGGACCCTGGAAGACATCATGGCCTGCGCACTCTCTTCCAGATCACCCATCCAGAAGGAAGCCAACTTCCACGTCCAGAGGACACTCATGGTCCTACAGAGGCCCCATGGAGTGGGAAGCAGGCTTCCGCACCAGTTAGGGCTACCTTGGAAAGGGACCTTCCACTCCAGCTAGGCTCTTAAGACAGCACTCCGACTCCAGTCTCCAGGGCTGTGAACCAGAACCAGTCAGTGGGGTCACGCCTGCGGGCCTGACGCGACCAGGGAGCAAGTGCTTGCTTCCTTCCCCTGCTACTAAGACTTAAGATACTGAGTATCACATCAACAGGTAACTAATGCACATTCCTTCATCTGACCGCTGTCAATCCATGCGCCTACTTTATCTCAAGCATCAAACCAAGCCCTGTGGCAACAGAAGAAATATGACAGCAAGCACTGCAGAGGGGTCACGGAAAAGCTGTCAGTCAGGACTGTGCAGTACCCCAAAAAGTGAACACAAGACCACCGCATCCCCAGAACACATGAACAGGGCAGGGCCGGGGGTGTCCAGCAGGGTGACAGACAGACAGGCTGCAGATGTGGCCACCACCTGGGCCAGGAAGGGTGCTGCAGCTGTACTCAAGAGCTTCATCTAGAGCCACAGGGATACGCCGCTGAGGATCCCGAAAAGCAGGGTAGGAAAATTCAATCTGCATTCCATGCAGAGGACTCTGGCCTGCAGCGTGGAAAAGGGCTCCGCAGGAGCCTCTTCTAGTGCAAGCAAAAAAGAAGTCCAGCTTCCGGTTTAAACAGGACGGAGGCCGACAGAGGGGCAGCACCAGGAAGGAAGGCGGACAGTAAGTGGAATCAACAGATAACGGAGACAGAATAAAGACGGGACTGACTCGAAATCGAACATCATTGGTAGCCCAAGGAAAATCACAGGACAAATTAAATGAAAAACCTTCACTGGCATATATATGTCATATACATGCTATACCAACACATTTTTAAAATGAAAATAAATTTTAAACCACAACTGTCCAAAAATGATGTCTAGGCTAGGGGTTTAGCTCAGCAGCATAAGCACCTCCCTGGCAAGCACAAGGCTGTGAGTTCAATCCCTGGCACCAAAAATGATATAATTCAGCATGATAAAGGTGCACATGGTTCTGTACCATTCTAATTCACACCTACCTGAAAACCCTAACGGTTGTATAAAAGTACTAATAAGCCCATCTATATATTCTGAACTTTTTTTAATTGGATGTCTAGTTCTTTTCTTTTTCTTTTAAAGATAAAAGGACCAGAAGGATATTGTATCATCTCTTCTTGAATATGTGAGTCAAATATGCCAGGTAAGAACATTCTTATTTAGCTCAGGCGTTCTTACTGCTTTTCTGAAACTAGAAGCAAACTCTTTAAGACTTCACAACTTAAACATCTTTCTATTGCTAGTACTGAGTCATTGCATTTAAGCCTCAGCAAAAATTTTTAAAGTTTTTATTCATCCTAAAGTATACTATAGCAGCAGTCTGCTGCTACAATACACACACACACACACACACACACACACCCCACACGCCCCTAATAAAATATTCACTGATAGGATTTGTTTAAAATAATGCAGGGGTAGAGTAAATACATCAAGATATAGATGAAACAAGTTTGACCAATATCTATTTTCCTAAGAACTGACATTTATGAGTGAAAAATAAACAAGAACAAGGGAGTTATGAGGCGGCATCTATTTTATGTATTGACTCAGGTGGGGCAATACACTAATTTGAAATAAACTTGTAAAAGGTTAAATTGTACTTTCTTAAGAGATTTTTGCTGTTAATTTATAATTCAATGTTTTTGTTGCAATATATTTCTACTTACATCTCCAATAATGTGTTTGACTATGGTGAAAGTATTAGGAAAAAATATTCTGTTATAACAAAGGGGAGGGAAGCCCTGAACTTACTCTGGAAAAGTAAAAAAAAATAAAACTGTGCTTCAAGATAAAGAAAATGACATCTGATATTCTCCTAATTTTCTATACTTGATCTTAGCCAAAAGGCCGAGAAGCGATATTCTCCTAATTTTTTAATATCTGTCACAGTCTGGAGGAACAGAAAATTAATTAAATACTTATTACATAAAAAGAGCCTTACAGTTAGTCATTCCTATCTGGCTGAAGAGTCTGCTGCTGCTAGGATCTTACTGAAATATTCCTTACAAATTAACAATCATTATCTTCATGAAATTCCTGTAGAGTGCAAGTTACATCTGGAACTAAAATAAAAGCAACATTTCCCATAAAATTAAAGGATCATTTACTATCCATGCAAGTAATTCATCTTTTTCATTCTTGTATTCTTTCTATAATCAAGTCTGAAGTAATCATTTTTCGTCTTCATATTTCTCTAATTCTGTAATTTTCAAAGAAAGTATACCATCAATTGAATAACCATGTCTTAGTTACTTTTTACTCGTTGTCGAGACAAAATACCTAACGCCCAAAATTAGGGAAGGAAAGGTTTATTTCTTACGGTTTTTCAGGGGTGTTAGCCCATACTTAATTGGCTCCAAGACAGCACGGCGTGGTGGGGCTGCTATTTATGGCGGCCACAAGCTGCAAGCGCTGGTGAGAGAGAGGGCAGAAGCGCAGAAGCGCAAGAGAAAGACCGCCTTCCCTTACGCTATATCTCAGCTCCACCCCTGGGCGGGTGCAGCACTCACATCACCAATCTTGGTGCTACACGACAAATCAATACCAAGCAAGTGCCAGACTTAGCCCCATCAAAAGTATACGAGGACTTGGGGAGACATAGCATACCCAATACAAACCAGAACCCAGCTAGACTGAACAGCCACTTTCCTTATATAATGCTTGCAAACTGATTTACTCAGAAGGCAGAAAGATTCCAAGTTCCAGGCCAACATAAGGAGACCATGCCTCAAAATTAAAAAAAAAAAAAAAAAATTAAGTGAAAAAAGCCAAATAAAAATACTGATGATCACACTTACAAAAAACATCTATCATAGACAAATTTATAGAGACAAAATACAGAAGTGGGGTTACCAAGATTCAGAAGAAATGGGAATGGGAAATGATTGATTAATGGGTAGTTTCTGTTTGGAATGAAGCAGTTCTATAAATGGGGTGATGGTTACAAAACAACCTGAATGGTACAACCACCATTGTACACCTAAACAGGATTAAAAATGGCAATTTTTTAGGCTATTTACATTTTACCACAAATTTAAAATGTAGAACATTTAATATTTAAGGTTACTCCCAAAACACAGAATTTAATTAGATCTAAAGCCTGTCAGAACAAAATTTTCAAACCTGATAGAGCACAACTGTCTAAGTATGTATCTAACATTAAGAAACTTCTCATTCCCCAACTACATTAAGAGAGACACCTAGAAAGGAACCCAGAGGGGTTCTGTTTGTATAGCATGAACCTGACATTCAAGGCCAAGAGAAACTCACAATCACGCCACAGAAATAAAAGCAAGTCTGTTGCACGCTTGAGGTCTTTAGCTGTCTATTTTTAACTTACTTCTCTTTCCACATCTAGAATTCTCTTTATACCAGTTTAAAAATGAGACTCCCAAGAGAAAAATATATTCACTCAGATTTTTAACAAACTGCAGAATAAAGGAAAAACATCACCACAAACCTACAGACCCTCTAGGTGGCAGGAGCTTTAAGTGTATAAACCCCAGATGAGAAGAATTAGGGGGAAAAGGTCTTAATTATATAAAAAACACCCCCACAATGTGTGTCATGCTTTTGGCAAGTGGTGCAAAACCAATTACTTATCATGCTGTTTTCTACTCAGGAATGCCACTATTCTCATGAATAAAGAATGCCTGTTTCATAATAAACTAATCCTGAAATTACAGTTCATGTTCCTAATCCACAAAAGTAGAACCCTTCCTGTACTTAGGGCTAAGTGTTAATTATAAAAAGTTCATGTTTTATCATTAGTCTGGTGAGCTATCAGAAAAACATCTTTTTGTGGACAGCCTATAATTTCAGGGAAGGAATGAACAACATCATAAACTAAAAACAGAAAGACATAAAAACAACAGGTCAAGAAATGGAAAACGCAAGCAAAAGGTGGTGTTTAGCCTGCAGTCAGTGCCCAGGAGACAGGGCCGGAGGCAGAATAACCACAGGCACACGCGGAAACACGCCTCTCGGTCAGCCAGAAAGCAGTGTCCCGCCACGGGCACCACCACTGCTGTCCTCAGCGATGGAAAGAAACCAATGTGGGCTTAGGAAAATGATCTCTAAGCACAGATGAATTCACTGAGGGACTTCACTTCTTGCCTTTCAGCTTCTACTTTGGCTGGAGGGAAAAACTATTCTACAACTCTAATGCAGTACTTCACCTCTAATGCAGTACTGTCTGCCCAGCAAGCAAGCTGTTCCAAATGACAGGCCCTTAAGAATAAAATGAAATTAAGAAGTCCCAGAGCTCTCACTGGCTGTAGTCATGGTTCAAAATTAATCGGGGGCTCCTGATACATTGAAAATTAATATACTGAGTTCGCAGAACAATTTCAATGTAAATTATCAAAGAAAGCAATATGATTTTGGATTTAAATAATTATGATACAAAGAAAAGTTTATTAAGCAAATGAGAACTTCTTAGTATTTTATGTGTTACTCTTGGATTCTGGCTAGCAAAAGAGGGTAAACTGTCTTCCTACAATTAACAGTTAATACGTCTGCTGATACCACTCTAGTAACACTGAATCATGGAATTAAAAAACAAAAAAGGTAACTTGGATCTACCGTGACCTAAAATAAAAGATATAACATTTTTTAAATTTTTTATTTTAAAGAGAATAAAACCAAAAAATAAAAATAAAACAGAATAAACCCAATCAAAACAGAACAGTGAAAGTGATACAGACTTCAAAACAAGGTAATAGGAAGTCAACAATGGCTACCATAATGCCTCTTGTTATCTTCAAAACAGTAGCCCATACCATCAGCCATAATAAAACCAAACAAAACAGAACAGAATAGAACCAATAAGAACAAAACAATGAAAGTGATACAGGGCTTCAAAACAAGATAGCAGGAAATCAACAATGGTTACCATAATATATCTTGTTACTTCGAAATAGCTGCCTATGCCATCAGATATAATAAAATCAAACAAAACAAAACAGAATAAAACAAAACAATGAAAATGATACAGGACTTTAAAACAAGAAAATAGGGAATTAACAGTGGCCACCTTCAGAAGGAAATCCCCTATACTTGCTATACTGCATACTGCTATCCTATGAATAGATGCTCAGATTACCAGCCTTAGGCCTGCAAAGTCAATCAAACAATACAGGCATTAAGCTAGTGTTTTACTTCAGTGGCTATCATCTTAGCCTGTGCTTCTCCGAATCAGCCAGTTGCCTGGGGGAGGGAATGGGGGCACAGTTCAGCACTTCTTATCTCCCAGCCTGAGCGCCAGCTGGCTCACAGGAAGGGGCTGCCCTAGCCCAAAATACAATTTTTAATGCATTAATTGGCTGAGTCTCCTGAATTATTTCACTGATTATAGCAATGCAATTAGTCTTTCTGGCCTGTGACCTTTCTCATTTCTTTTCTACAAACTTCAGACCTGTGGTGGAGTGGAGTAACAGGAGCCCAGAGGAGGGCAGGTCTGATGCCAAGACCACTGAAAGAGGCAGAGCATCTGAGAGGCCACCTGCCCAAACCCTGCTAAGCTTGTCCAAACTGCTCCCTCTGCAAATGTAAGTCACAGTAACTGCAGACTCACACTGTATGTCATTTGGGACCATAGTTTCAAAAGAATTGATAATAGCTGAAGCTTGAGGATAGGCATGTGAGTATTAACTATATGAAAATTCAAAATTTTCTATAAAAGAAAGAACAAGAAGTCACCAAGAAGCAAGCCCTCCCTGCAAATCAGCACCATTTGCGGGCTGCTGGGGGGACAGCCAGACACCAGCCTTTTCCCATGAGTTAGCGCCATTCATGGACTACAGGGGAAGAGACAAAAAGTCACCAAGAAGCAAGCCCTCTCTGTGAATCAGCACCATGCACGAACCACTGGGGGAAGAGCCAGACGCCAGCCCCTTTTGGCATGCGGGCAGGGAAACAAAAAGAGCCAACCCCTGCCCCTGCCATAAACGACTGGCTGATCCTGAGAAACACAGGCTGCAATGATAGCTACTGAGGTAAAACACAATGTAATGCTTGTAGTGTTTATTATTTCACTGACTTTGAAGGTCTAAAGCCAGTGATGTGATCATCTATTCAGAGGATGGCAATACGCAAAATACCATCTATGAAGTCCTGTATTTTCATTGTTTTGTTAGGTTGGGTTTTATTGTTTTGTTTTGTTTGATTTTATTATATCTGATGGCATGGGCAACTATTTCAAAGGTAACAAGATATAGTATGGCAGCCATTTTGGATTCACTCTTATCTTGTCTTGAAGTCCTTTATTGCATTCCTTGTTTTGTTTTTATTGGTTCTATTCTGTTCTGTTTTGTTTGATTTTTACTATGTCTGAAGTTGTCTGCAGCTATTTTGAAGACAACAAGAGGCATTATGGTAACCACTGCTGATTTCCTATTGTTTTGAAGTCCTGTGTCACTTACACTGGCTTGTTTTGATCGGGCTTATTTCATTTTATTTTGCTTGGTTTTATTCTCTTTAAAATAAAAATTTTTTTTTCTGTAATAAAAGAGTTAAAAGTAAAATAAATTATTCTCCATATTCTATAAATGAAACAGATTTTTCTGGTTCAGGCTCTAAATGTAAGAGTGTAGAGTAGAAGTAAATACAGCACAGAAAATTATCCCTAGTATAGATGACCACCTCATTCCTTTCCCATTAAAATACAGTAAATTTATTTCACATTTCTTCTTACTCAAATGTTAGGATAATAACAAAAATCATTAATAGATGTTATTATATAAAGATAAAACAAAAAGTTGTAGTAGTAGAAACCACCAAGGCAAAATTAAAAGGCAAATGAGAAAATATTTGCAATGTGTATTACAGATAAAGAACTAATACTAACATATGAAGAGCTTCATTATTAAACCCAACACTCCTGAGAAAACGGAAGCTATGAAAAGGCGTCTCTCCATTTACGTGTACATACCTATGTATGTAAAGATGTAAAAAGATGCAAAACTTCAGTATTAGAAAGAAAATATACATTAAAACTAAACTAAGACACTATTTCTCTGCCCTTCAGATTGGTGAATATTTAGAAGCTTGACAATACCCTCCCTTGGAGAGGCTGTGAGAAACAAGCTCTCTCTACACTGCTGATGGGAATGCAAAAGACCATGACCCCTGCAGAAGGAAGGGTACACGTGCTACTGGATCAGTGACCCCATGGACACGCCCCCTGAGGGCGTGCCCCCAACAGTAGAAAGGACACAAGGCTCTTCACCGCAGCACTGCGTACCTGTGGGACACAAGAAGCTACCTGAATACACAAAGAAAGAAGACGGTAAACAGACTGGTGGACACGCAGGAAAGGAAATGACAGCCCCTCTGTGCCCTGACATGGAACGACTTCCAAGTACACTTTTAAGTGACCACAGCTAAGGGCCAGAGTTTTTAGGCAGAGAGTAAGCTATCTTTTGTGCCAGAAAAAAAGTAAAATAAGAAAAAAATTTATATATATGTTTATCATTATAAAAATAAACACTGAACAGATAAACCACAGAATAGAAAAGTCAGTTACCTGTCAAGGTAGAGCTTTTGGGTTTTAGTTTACAATGATATAAATGAAGCAACTTTGAAAACACCTTCGAGAACATTCATTTGGAGTGGAAAAGTAAAAGTGCTGGTATTACTGGGAGCCATGTAGTCATTATAGCGTCAATATAAACTCCTGTTTTTAAAAAACTAAAACTAAAGCTAACATACCCATGTAACCTAAGCACACACAAGCAAATCCTACAGAGAAACGTGCATACACATAAAAATTTAGATAGCTTCTAGCTTTGTTCTCTGAAGGAGCCAAGCAGTAAAGACACCCAGCCTCAGTGAATTCACCAAGCACCTGTATCCTGGTTTGCAATTTCCAGGAGAAATGACCAACAGCGCTCAGTGTTAAAGGCATACGATGATCCTTATTATAAAGGATCAAAATGATGAGACGCTCAAAAAAACGATGGGGGAATGTAAAGAATACGGAAGCCAGCACGAGGATGTCCCAACGGCGAGGTCTGGAACAGCCTAAGCTGCAGATTCTGACCGCCCATTTCATTGTCTGATTTCTCCACTATACGGTCACTGCCCTTCCCTGACACTAATATGCAGTGTGCGCACAGAGAGGCATTTTAAGGCAGTTAAAATACAGCACTCCTCACTGAACCTCATTCCCGCCATGTGATATCTAATAAGGTTACCTGCTTCAGTCAGTCTTTATTTTTATGGTTGTAAAAGGAGATTTATTTTTTCCTACTCCATCATTCTCATTTCCAGTTATCAGTCAGCATTCTACTATAGTAACAGCCCTTTTATTTACGTGTTTGTGTTTTACTTATTACTGAGATGAATTCATGGCTTCATACTCCCCCCTCCCAATGTTTAACAATTTTTCACTCTCCTTAAATATTTTGGTGACGAAAATTCCTACATCTGACCAGTTGGCAATCTGGAAAATGGTGGATTAAGGTAATACAACAATATTAAATCTATTGACATTCTGCCTGTTAAGAGATTATCCACATTTTGAGACACCTACACTGAAGTATTAAGGGTTAACGGACTATGATATATCCAGTGTAACTCCTGAAACTGCTCAATTAAAAAGCAGATACACGCATGCATGTGTATCTATAAATACACACAGCAACTTTTGTTTGTACTGGTGAATAATAATGCACTTAAGACAAAAGGCAAATGATAGGCAAACTTGGATAAATGGTACATTGATGCTCTTTATATTATTTTTGCAACTTTCTTGCAAGACTAAGATTATTTCTATAACCAAATCATGATGTTGAAAAACTAACACATTATTATTCTCCCAAAACTCTGTTCCTTCTCCAGTACTTCCTGCACAGCTGGAAATGTAAAGTACCCACGAGCCATCCAACTCGACCACTGGCAGTTAACCTAGCTCACCCAAAGCTTTCACTTCATTTCCTCTTTTCCTCGAGCCCTATACCCACAAGGATAATGCCCTCAGGGATCACTGGGTATACGCTCTTTTCTCCCCAATCACATCACGCTGATTCAGGATCTAATCATGTAACATCTCTCATCTGATTTACTGGTACGATCTAACAATCATGCTTCCTCCAGTCTCAGTCCTAAATCACTCTGCACCCTGCTCCAGAGTCCCTTCCCCAAATGAAATTCTGACCACGGTGATCTTTGGAGATGTTCACTGGTCCTAAACATGTGAAGGAAGGAACTTACCAGACCAATTTAAAAATCCCAACACTAATAAATTACTTTGAACCCTAAAAATCAAATAACGAAAAATTACACCACTTACAAAAGTAATTGCCCAGAGTGAACAATGTAATTGCAAGTTTTGTCATAAAACAACCACAGGAGCCTTCCTGGACCCAGTCGAAAGCAGCAGTTCTTAGGACTTACATAGTCAGCACTTCCTACACAATTAACATGGGATAAGGACGCGGAGAAGGGGAAGCGATGAAAAGAGAAGAAGAGAAGGAAAAGGGAAGGCAAAGAACAGAAAAGTGGGCAAAAAAGAGAAAGGCAAAGGAGGAAGAAAAGTCTAGTCTTTAGAATTTCATCATAGAGATATGTCTCAAATTAAAATGTCAATATTTTAAGATTAACTAGCTCTCTCTCAATTTTTCCAAAAAGAATAGCAAGCCAAACACAAAGAAAGGTTATTTAATAAGATATATTCTATGTATGAGTACTGAAAAAGTTATAAGCAAACATGGAACTTTCTTCCTTTCTTTTTTTTTTTTTTTTTTTGAGACAGGGTCTCGTTCTATAATTCAGGTTGACCTACAACTCACTTCTCAACCCAGGCTGATCTTGAACTCACAGCATTCCTCCTGCCTCAGTCTTTCAAGTGCTGGGATTACAGGTGTGCGCCATCACGCCCGGCCCAGAACTATGTTTCTAATGTTTTCATTTTAAAGATTTTTCAATTTACCAGTTCAAGAAGTTAACTATGCATAAATATAATACTTTATCCCAGCACTTGGAAGGCTGAAGCAGGAGGATTGCCATGAGTTTGATCCTAGACTGTGCTACATAGTGAGTTCAAGATCAGCTTGGAGTATACAGTGAGACACTGTCTCAAAAAACAAAAAAAACCCTTACATGCAACATACATGTACATGTGTATTATACAAGTTATACAATATACATCTATAATGGAGCTCTAGGCTCTATAGATTTTAGAGTAAGTAATATACTCAAATAACTTTCATATGATCTTCATGCTACACAGTAACAAAACAATTTATCAACATTTCCTTGATATTTGCACTAAGAACACAATGTTTAACGGATGGCAAGACAGACATGAAAGTGTCTTGCTAAATGATTTTGTTCCTCACGACAAAAAAGTTTAATTCTTATAGCTCTTTTCCAGCTTACAGAAGGAAAAAAAATAGATTAAATACCTTGGAGCATGGTCCCCTCCCTCCTTAAAAAAAGTTTTGTAAATCAGTACTTCTAGTCTTTTTATGACAAGTAACATTTGTCATTCAACCTTTAATTTAAAAAGCTTAGCTCTGTGAATGCTAAGATCAACGAAGTCCACAGATGGGCTACTGCTTGGATTTCTGAAGGTCCAAGCGTACAAACGCACAACCAATAGAAAGGAGGAAAATTTATATGTGGCAAAGCGGACGGATTTACTCTCTGTGCATTTTGCTAAAATAATGAAATGATAAACAAAAATGGAAGCAGTTGACCCACCTCCCACCCAGCTGGGAAGGTGCTGAGGGACCCACCTGGACCCTCTCAGTTTTTGTGGGCGAGTGTGGAAGAGGGAAATTACCAGTCTTTAGGGTGAAAGCGCTAACCAGCAGTCACACAAGGCAGGCCAGTGTGGCACACGGAGGAAGTCTAGAGGCACTAGAGAAAGAGAAGGTGCGGGAAGGTCACTCCGACATTCCTGCCATTTCTTAAAAGCAGGAGATCAAATTCCCACACCAAAGATGCCCTCCCTGTTCTGGAAGGAAAACAGTATTTTTCCCATGAAGACGGAAAAACTGAAACGAACCTGTTACCCTAACCTCACCTGCACACGTGCGTCCGTAAACAACTGTCCACTCCGCCCACAGACCTCTGCCTGCTCCGTTTCCACAGCTCACGGTCCGCTGCAGTGCGCCACCCGTCGGATGCCAACCGATTCCCTGAGTCTTTCCTCCCTTCGCGTGCGCTCCTGTGCCACGCAATACTTGTATCAAATGCAGCTGTCCGCTTCCCTCCTGCTAATCTGTCTCACGGCAACAGAACTCTCCAGCGCAGCCTCTACTTTGAGGATACAGGTGAAATTCTGCCTTCCCTACAGTGAGACGATCAAGCACCTAAAGAAATTCTCATTAATCTGAATGCTAACAGATACTCCTCCTGGTTGGTTCTATAACACCATGTCCCAAGCACCAAAAATAAAAATCTCTGATGGATAATAATAACAATCCCTATGACCCAGATATTTTCCCCACTGTCGAACTGCAAGAACTGTGACCAGCTTTTTTTATATATAAAAATGTTTAAAAATAAAATAAATTCCTCCATGTCACATCAAAAGAGAAGCATTCAGGCTATAAATACACTCAAAAAGGCATCTGGCTTTAGTGCACCACTCTGGGAAAACAAAGGAATCACTTTTCTACATATAAAAGTAAAAATGATTATGGCATTTTACATACAATTCATTCTAATTCCTTAAAAAGCAGCTTTCTGAAAGGAAATTTATTTTTCTAGCAACGAACAGTACTTCTCAGAACGTTCTTGTAGGATTTCTACAATGTAAATTGCATAGAAATATTGCATAGCTTTATATTCACCCACGTTTTATTTCATAGCCACTGGCTAAGTTTTCTATATGATACCTCATTCTTTACAAAGGGACTTCACATGTATTTGGCCACCTACCTCGAGCCTCAGGACAATCCCTTGCCAAGACACTAGTTCGCAAGCACGTCCCTGTGGCAGGCTCGGTGTCCGGCCCGTGTGGGACCCGTCCAGCTCCTCCCCCACAGCGGAAGGCTGCACCAGCACCCAGGGGCAATGCTCGGAGGCTGAGGGATTTGAACAGGATGACTTCACTACGGTGAGCAGAACAGGATCGGAACCCGGGATCGACTCTGCCTTTTTTCCCATAGCCTCGTACTTCCTGTCGCAGCATCTCCAGTGGTGAGAGAACACACTGGGCCACAGCACACTGTGTATCTCGGCTTCAGATCCGTCCTCGGATAGTCACAAGAAACAATCCAGAACGTTAATACTACACCTTACACAGGACTCCCACAGAAAACCTCGGCACGTGCCTACCAAAGCCCTGCTACAGGTGACACCCTTTGCTTCTCCCACAGCCGCTGAGCTGATCTGGGCCCCCAGGCCTCCCAGGGGCAGTGTGGGAATCCCAGTGTTTCTGCACGCAGCCCAGCACTCAGCCAGCACAGCATCCAAGCCTGCAGGTGCTGGGACGCAGACTCGGCCCTTCCCTCTTTATTAGTAACTCCCTGCTGCGCCTCACTGCCATGTGCATATTCCCTTCAGGCTCTTCCTTTCCTATTCTTTCCCAACACCAGAAAGCAAGCGCGTTTAATTGCTCTCCACTGAGTAATAACAACTTCCAGTCACTGTCCAATTCCCTAGGAATATATTTCCATGTCTTGTGTGGCTCTCCGCTCTGACAACAGGAATATTTTCCAACCTCACTGGGATGACTCCAGGAAGAAGTGCTTAAAGAATATGAATTAGTACAAGAATATTGGTCTGGACTTCCTTTGAAAAGTCAGCATTACAAACAGATTTTTTAAAAAGGAGAAAGGAAACAAAATCTAGATATTAAAACAATAAAGAAATAAGCAAATGCAATGTGTGGACCTTTAAGGGAAATGTTTAAAAAAAAGCTATAAGAGCCGGATGCCTTTAATCCCAGCACTCAGGAGGCTGAGGTAGGAGGAGCGTTGTTAGCGGGAGGCCGGCATGGGCTACAAGGCTAGCACAAGGCCAGCCTGAGCTACATAGTGCGACCCTGCCTCAAAAAGCTAGGGCCAGAGTTTGGCTCAGTGGCTTAAGCGCCTGTCTGGCAGGTGCGAGGTTGTGAGTTCAATCCCCAGTGTCACAAAAAAAAAAAAGGTCTATTAAAGAAAATCTTTAGTCTGTAAACTGTATTTAACATGATAGTCTGGAGTTACTGTATCATTATTTCTCACACGTTACACAGTAATGCAGTGGTCTTAGGAAAAATACCCTATTTGTGGAATAAGTATGCTGAAGTAAAGCAAAACATCAAACTACTTTCGAAGGGTTCAGTAGTACCACACTCCCTTCCAAAAACATACACACACACAAGTAAGGAACCATGTAATTTTCCCATCTTACCAAAAATGAAAATTTGAGGTTGTGTTGCATAAACCTTTCTTTAAACCATGTAGTTTTAGAGACTCCATTACAATGTCAGCAAGGTCAACAAAAACGGAATAACTTATATTTTCGTAAAGTATGAATTATTTGCATGGAGCTTACACAGTCTTACACAGGTTCTTTTCTACTAATTCTACAGTAGGTACCTTTATTTCTTAAAGGCCCAGCCATACTGAAAGTAGGAGCACAATGAACTAAAGGAAACGCAAAGAAGATGGCTGGGGTCACCACACGTTTTGCTGGAATTACTGCGAAAAAAGTTTGGATCTTTTTTTAAGGCCCACTATTTCTTTAAAACAGTTATAAGACATAACTGCAAAGTTCAGTTAGATTTACACATCATTTCATATTATAAATTAAGACTTAAACTTTATCCCCAGGCTAGACTCATCCACTATGAGGTATGGAAAGGAAGTTTGCCATAAAATCCCAACACCTACAAGTACAAGAAAAAGCAAAAGGCCGACTCAAATTAGTAACTTCAAAATATACTGAAACATAAAATCCACAAAGCTTTTCCTCGGACAGTGGTTTAGTGGAGGTGCCATGCTATTTATCTTCTTCCCACGCAGCCTTTGCGGAGGAAAGTCCATGTGAACACGGACCTGGTTCTTCCGAGGACGGCGTGTGACAGCCATGCTCCCTCCTCCCAGCAATGCAGGACGACCAAGGTGACCGTCTCTGGGGCCGCAGGCCATGGGGTCCACGCCTCCCCACTGACCGCAGAACATGGACGCAGAAGCTAAGAACATCCCTGAGTGCAGAGAGACAAACGCAGGGCACAGGCAACTCCAAAAGGGGATGGCGAGCAGGGGCCTAAACGTACTCCGCTCCCCAGAAGCCTGGCGGCCGCCCCCATACTTCTGCGCTTGCACCCGGCATCGGGATAGCTGTTTCCAAAACAGCTCCCCCAGAGAAGGTAAATGTGGACAGTCATGTTTCTACTCAGACACCGAACTTCTGAAAGAAACAAATGGACTAAATTAACGCACCACACGTCAAAAGTATGAGTAGAATAGCAAAGCTTAGACTTCAAGTACAATCAATAGCTTCTCCCCCAAAGCAGAGTCAGAGAAGCTAGAACAAAGCATTCCCTCCAAACTCCATGCACTGCTATCCCTTTTCTTACTTTCTCCGCAACAGAATAAGATGTTTGAAACTTATGGTTAGTATAATGAACAGACATAGACGATTATTTTCAAATATAAAATTCAAATACAGGTGTAATAAAAATGCTTCCTGTCCCTTTAGGAAGTAAGCGACATCAGAGAGACAGAATCGCAGGGCAGTTTAGTGTCTAAACGAGACTCTTAACTCTGCATCTTGGCCCCGCCATTTCCTAATCTTGTGACCTTGGGCAAGTGATTTGCCCGCTACTTTCAACAGCACAAAATTAGAATAATAACAGACACTATGCCAGAGAATAAAGGATAAACGATGCGATACATGTTTGAAAAACCTAAGAAACAGTAAATGCCAGCTACTATTAGTATTATTATTATCATCAGCTATTATTCTGATGGAGTGGGTGGATTTCAAATATATCCATGACATTATACAACTAAATTCCTTGAACAGGGCCATTATGTAGCAGGTGTAGGAAATGAAAAACATAAAGTATGATCCAAGAAAAAGAGGAGATAAAGGTAAGTTCATATAAAAAGTATCTACACTCAACAGTTTAAATCTACAGTAAGACCTTCACAACAATGAGGCATGAACCGGCATTCTTTTATGATGGACAGCTTGCTTTCTGATAAAATTTCGTAGAAGCTTTTTCGTGATGAGCCCTAAACACACACACACACACACACACACACACACACACACACGCCATATTCCTGAATGCCCAATATCCAGAAAAAACAAAGCATTAGGATTATCTACTAATGTTGCAAGAAGGTAAAAACTTTTTAAAATAAATCGTAATTCTGATCTCAAAAGAATCTGATTTTTGAACAATGGCTGGTTCAGGGTTAACTATGAAAATGTATTCCTATGGCTCTTTGAGACATTTCTTGGACTAGATAATTATATAATTATAAGGAGGAAAACAAGTATTATATATGATTTGCTGCCTATAAAACATGTAATGAGGCCAAATATAAACAAAAGTTGAAAGGTCAAAAATCATGGTGAAGAGAAGACAGAAGGATGGCCACAAGTAATTTCAGGCATTGGAAGGAGGAAAGAACCAAGCTATAACGGGGGTGGGAGAGGCACCAGGCACCGAACCCAGGGTCTTCGCATCTAGCTACACCTCCAGCCCTTTTTTTCCTCTTTGTTATTCTGAGACAAGACATTGCTAAATTGCTCAGGCAAACTCGAACTTGCAATCCGCTTACCTCGGCCACCCAGAGTGCTGGAATTAAAGGTATGTACCACCGCACCCAGCTCAAAATATCGTAGTGTTTATAGGAAAACTCAGAATGATTAAGCTTAAAAAAAAAAAAAGCGTTAAAAGAATCTGTACTTCTTTCCCTAATATGGTTTGAAATAATTCATTAATTCATACTTTAATTCGACATAAACATATTCACAAAAACCATTCCTTCAGTCAAAAACTCCTGAATGTGTAGTTTCAAAGCATGATCCCAAGGTAGGCATTCCTTTCCCAATACTTAAAAAGAATTAACAAAACAGCTTCAGAGCTTATATTTCAGATTTTTTCCCCATTTCCTGTTTTCCCTCTGTATCACTTATACTGTCTAACACTTTTCAAATTACGAAGTGCTTTTCATTTTATATAAAGCACAAAAAAATGAGCTCAGGCACATGTCTGCTGTCCAGCCAAACGACGGACATGATGTCCACAATTAGGAGGTGTCCTCCCAAGTTCCATATTCCTCTTAACCTAGGCAGAGACCCTTTCTCTAAAAGGAGGAGATCAGCTTCCTTAGGATGCTACTAAGTGGCCACAGCCATTGCACAACTGTATGCACACACATAAAGATACCCTTTAGTAGAGACTTTCCTCAAACTGAGCCCCAGGCCGGACCCCGGGACCCCAACACAGCCTGCATGGGCCCAGGAAGACAACGGACACCTCTCCTTCCCATCCTGTCCGGTAAGTCAGCACAAAACCAAACCAAGCCGGACACAGAAGGGTGACTAGTGCGCAACAAAATTTACAATGAAAACAGAACATCCTACTACTCCCAATTTTTTAAAAACAGTCTTTAGTGACTACAAAATAGCTCCTTAGACCAACTGCAAAACGAGCACACTTATTTCCTCCACTTCCTCTTCCTCTCCTGTCAAAGTCAACAATTTAAGCCATGTTTCAACTCCTATCTTCTTATGCAAAGTTTATTTTCAAAACTAAGTATGCTAATGAAACATGATCCGACAGCTGAACACTAAAGAATACAGATCTTTAGCTGTGGACATTATTTTTTCTACATTCCAACCTCTGAAACTACAGAAATAAAAATGACTGAGGTTGACACTTGTAGGAACAAACATCAGCTAGGGCAAGTTGAGCAGTTACTTGCTGCGAGCTGGGCACCACCCTAAGCCTATCACCAGTGCTAATCACAGGGACGCTTCATAGAAGTATGTACGGTTAATACACGCATTCTGCAGATGAAGAAAGGAGATGAACTCAGAAAATCTATCCTAAGGCAAACCGCTGTAAGCAGCAATGCCACGAGGAAGTCTGAGACCTTGCCAAGAGACACTGCATTACAATCTTCCACTCTCATGTCTACTGTTAGCAGCCTACACAAGTTTTCATCACATGATTGATATAGGTCAGTACAACCTTCTTCCCCAAAGCAAAAGCCAACTAACAGATACTCAGAGTACAAATCAATTCAATGATGTGAGCATACTGACTCCTATTCAACAAACCAAAAATCTACTGAAAAAGAAAGTTATGTACAAAGGTTCACAGCAGGGGACACAGTGAGGATTAAAAATTATCACACTTCTGAGCCTTCCTCTTGCTTCTTCTTTGGCCAGTGCTGAGACGGAACCCAGGCTTTGGGTATGCCGGGCATGCACTCTACCTTTGTGTATATCCCTGTACCCCCAGGTCCTAAAACTCATTACCATTTCTTGCAATTAAAGAAAACTGAATTAAAATTTAAAACCCTAATATTCTGTTTTATTTTACAACTTATTTCTTCTGGTAAGAACTTTTTTATATCTTGCAATTTAAACTTTGCATTAAGTATTTATATTTATGAGTTCATTTATATTCTCTTGAGTTCCTTTTCCTGAACTTGGTTGTTTTCCCTTTGGGAAGCAGGTGCTGGGAATTAAACCCAGGGCCTCATGCATGCCAAACCAGCAAGCTGCCACTGAGTTCAGAGGTAGATGTTTCTAGAAAAAAGACATTCTTCACAGATTATCAGTCCTGGATAACATTATTTTCATCATTGAATCTAAAGCCTAAAATTTAGCCATGAACCTATCCAGTCCCAAAAGTTTTCATAATAAAAACAAGGTAAGTTACATACAAAACTCTCAGTTCAATAAGAGATTTGGTTTTGCTTTGTTTTTTGAGACAGCGTCTCTTTCTGTGGTGCAGGCTGACCTTGAACTCATTAGGTAGCCCAGGCTGGCCTCCAGCTCACAGCAATCCTCCTGTCTTAGTCTCCAGAGCGCTGGGATTACAGGAGTGCACCACCGTGCGTGGCTACCAGCTCAATACAAGAGATGGTGCTTCTACACAGTCAAGGTGACATTTCTTTCCTAACAAAAAAACTTGTCATTTGTTTCAAACCAAGAATGCACTTTTCAGTCCATCACATACACCAAGCAAGTCTCAGAAACACGTATAGTTCACACAATTAAGTCCAATTAATACAGTAAACAAGAAAGTACACCACACAGAAATTCTACTAAATTGACATTCACTTGCAGACAGGCTGCTGTGCTACAGATCCTGACTGTCCCCAAGGCCTGTCAGCAGATGTTTTAGGTGGGGCTACCAGCAGGAAGTTAGGGTACTGTGTGTGCCCTGGAAGGGGACACTGGGTCCCCAGACCTTCCTCTTCCTCTTTCTGCTGCCAGTGGCCATGAGGAACAACTTCCGGTGCCCTGGACCACCCGCCACAAGCCCCCAGGCAACAGGACCAAGGGGTCGGGATTGAAACCTCTGAAACCATGAGCCAAAGCAGCTCCTTTCTCTTTTTAAACTGATTTGTTTCAGGTATGAGTTGTAGCACTGGAAAGCTGACTGACACAACTTCCAAACCCCGCAAGAAGGTATATTCTGTTCACAGTAATTCACAAATAATCACCATGAAGTAGCACTGTTAAGTTTAGTATTTTCACATGCTTGAGAAGTAGACACTAAATCTAACAGCTTCCTCAGTGAACTAAACTTACTGAAGAAACATAATTCTGCATGCTACACACACCTTGCACCTTGACTCACACAGATAATGCCAACTGGGTCAAAACCCACCTTCAGCAACACAAACTGTATCACGTTCCAACATGAGGATTACAAAAGAGATCACAAAAACCCTTTCCCAGTGTGATGACTGGTTTTAGGTAGGTGTCAACTTGACCAGTTCAATGGATCCTCAGACAGCAGGTAAAGCATTAATTATTCTCAGTGCTCTACCAGGCACCGAGCCCTTCCTCTTCTGTCAAAAGGGACTGGTCCTGGTGCGCCCGCCCGAGAGGGCGTTCCTGGAGGTGCCTGGCACGTGACTTAATGGGCCACGTGGGGAAGGCGGAGATCTGCCCTACCTGGAAGTGGGCGCCACCCAGTCAGGTGGGGAGCAGGACTGGAAAAAATGGCCAAGGAAGGACGAGTCCTTGCCCTTGGCAGTCGAGCCAGGATGCCCTTCTTCCTGGCCCTGAACATCAGAACTTCCAACTTTCCTGCCTGTGGACTCTGGGAGTCCCACCAGGGAGACGCCCCGCCCTTGGGCCACCTTGGGCTGAGAGTCACACCATTGGTTCCCCAGGTCCTCAACGTGAGCCACAGCACCCATGCACTGCTTCCCCAGCCTGCAGAGGCCCACCAGAGGACACCCCAGCCTCCACGGCCAGAATCATCAGTTCCACTAACAAATCCCCCACCTCTCTCGTTCCCTGAGAAGAGACTGACTTTTAGATGTATGACAACAGATCAGCATACACTTTTGCTACAAGAGGACAGAGAAGGACGTTGCAGTGGGAGGGCCGGCGGGCGAGCTCAGCAAGTATTTCTCTGCGCGTGTCGATGGCGAGAGCTGCTAGCTGGCAGGGGCAGTGTACGTGATGGTACCAACCACCACAGGAACAACGGTTCCCTCCCAAATGATAGCCGAGTTCTAATTTATCATAACATCTTAGTTAGAGAAAGTGACCACAGAAAAGTTGGGAAAACTAATGCAATACAAATAAGCCAAGACCTCATACTTTTAAACTTCTTTAGGGAAATGAGAGCCTTTGTATGTCTTGTGAGAAATACCACATTAATAATCATGCACAGTGAAAAGTCAAGAGTACACGAAGAATCCTGTACAGGACTAAAACCTAACATTTGAAGAAGGAAGCACGAACTCTCCTTTGTTACTAGGGAGAAAAAAGGGAAACGGAGATAAGAGCCACGTTTCTCCTTTTTTGGTAAGGGCAGGGTACTCTGTGTGAGTGCGTGTGTGTGTGTGCACACGTGTGAAGCCAGAGTCTCGCAGGTGTGGGAAGGGCTCTCCTTCTGAGCTGCCCCTCCAGCTCCCAGCTCCGACTGGGCATTTTCTGTTTGCGGAACTATCATGTACGTAAGTGAGAAACCTGTTTAGAATTTCAGACTCAGCTTTCTGAGTATTAAGTAACATACACATCGTCTGTAAGCACATACACTGCAGCAGGTGCCCGCTCCTGGGGTACACTCCCTTGTGTAACCCCCCTCAGCTGTGGGCTGGATCCCACAGCTCCCCGCTGATGAACAGAACATGGACCAGAAGATAAAAGTTCTGCTTCCACCTCACAATCCCGTTCTCACCAGCCAGATGTGGTAACGCAGCGCGGCCCTGCAGACACAGCTCCCGGGACGAGGAACGCAGGATGTCCACACACACAGCGGACGCAGGAGCCCAGGGCCCAGCAGCTCCTCCCCACGCCCTCAGAAGAGACTGCAGCACCAGCGCCCACATGCGGCGGCTCTGCCGGGGGCCAGAGCAAGAGGACCCAACGGGCTGCACTCAGATTCTTCACCCGCGAAAACGAGATGTTTGTGATTCTAAAGGTCAGGCTCTTTTTTTTTTTCCTAATGAGAGGTAAAGATGCTTTGCTTAGCTGCGTGCCATCGTCCATGGCTGGAGTCCCGGCTACTGGAAGACTGCTTGAGCCTAGCGGTTCAAGGCCATCCTGGTCAACACAGGAAGACCCGCTCCCAAATAATTTTAAATGTAGAAGGAAACACCATTGGTAAGTGGCAATGCTAGGATTTGAATAAACTGAGGTACACTGAGAAAAAGTGATTTATTCAAAATCATAGTTTGCATCTGAGCTGTGATTAAATCTAACAGTACTGTCTCACATTCAAACCTTTTCTCCAAAGAAGTAAAATAAAGCGAGCTGTGGTGGTGCACACCTGCAGTCTCAGCACTTGGGAAAGGCCAGTCTGGGCTACAAAGTGAGTTCAAGACCAGCCTGAACCATAGAGTGAAACTCTGCCTCAAAAAAGACTAAATAAAAAGCACTGTTCTCGCCTGCTGCTGTATCCATGCCTTATAAGGCCACTTTCACCACACTGACATGGCTTCCTATTTTCTTCCATGCCCTGCACTCTAAAACCATGCCCTTAGATTTCTAATACCTGTCCTGCACTTGCTGATCTTTTTAATATACTGGAACTTAAAATTTATTTGTACACAGTTTAAAAAACACAATTTTATCTCAATTTTTTTTATCTCGATTAAAATGCAAATCCAGCTGGAAGGAGTACTTTCACTATCATTAGTGACCTGAATTGTCATTAAGAGGAAGGCAATCCTTTCTGCAGAACAGGCTTTGGGACAGCCAGCCTGAAGTCTTTACAGGAACCTGCCCTAAGCCACAGTGGTTCCAGGGGACCCCGCTGAGGAACTGAGTCTGATCTGGGAAATCTGGGATGTAGAATAGAAGCACTAGCCTCCTCTCAGAGTCTGAATTACAAGACACAAATGGGGGGGGGTGTGCGATCACGCTTCCCAGCACAAAGTGTGGAAAGAGGATGACCTCACAGAAGCACAGTGGATCCACAAGCCAGACAGAGAAGAGCAGACGCTGACACTGACTCTGTTCAGGTCCTGGGTTCTCAGTGTACGGCCCAGCTCCCCCCTGTCCTTGACCCCACAGTGTCCCTGGGCCACTCCCCAAAGCCTGATCACCTCCTGCTTGGTCAAGCTAATTTAACTGAGCCAACTATAATCAACACAGAAATAACATGGGGAAGGAGCCCTCTTTGAAGCTGAAGAACATCACGGAAGGACTAATAACCTCAGCTAAAACGTAAACTTCTCAATAACCACAAAGCGAGGTGCAACACTAAGGTGAAGGCACGGGGGAGCCACGGACCCCTCTCTTCTGTTTTATCCACCTTACCCGACTGTTTGTCACCTAAACGAGTCACCGGCAGTGCTGTAACATCTATACCACAGGTCAGATAGTTCCAAACCTGTGATTTAGAAACAACTACAGACAATCCTCGAATCACTTTTTTACTTGTGAAAAGCAAGCGTATTCACCAGAAACTTTACTCTAAATTTTGAATTCTGATCTTTTCCTGGGCCAGCAATACCCCACAGGCTCTTGACCTTGGGAGTGGTGGTCGGCCCCAGCCCCGGCCCCAGCCCCGGCCCCAGCGTGCAGCCTCCACCACCCCAGGGCACTGCGCACTCGGACTGTGAAATTCCGCGGGTCAGAGACGTGCACTGTAGTCACAGCTTAGGAAACTTCCAATGAATGACGGGTTACTCCGTCACAGCTCCAGGGGCATGACACATGCTCCAATGGAAAAAGCGAAAAATGATACTTTAAAAACCTGATTTTTATCTTTTGTGGGTACCTGCAATAAAGGTAATAGTGACTTTTTTTTTTTATCTTTCTTCAAATCCATTTTATTCAAGAATAAAAGAAAGAAAAAAAACAAGAAGAAAAAAACTACAACGAAATTTCAAAACACGTCAATCAGGGGCCAACAAGGGTACATCCATAGCGCACTGTCATCCCCAAATCAAGTCACAGTGATTTAAAAGCAAAATTAAAATGGAAGGTAATTTATTCCAAGACACGTTCGGGGTAGAAATGAAAAGCCATCAAAGGAAGCGACTCTCCTGGTTTTCCCAGGTGACCCACGTCTCAGCTCAGCAGGCATGGTACCACTCAGCCATGGACAATCAGGATTCTGCCCTGGCTTTCTTCCATACATCAGAAACAATCCCCAAACTGACCTGATTCTGTGTTATGGGATGGCATGAACCTGCGCAGACACCACAGGAACCACAGGCACTTTCTTCCTGAAGCAGACTTGGAGAAGTACTATTCCTGCATTAAAGGAGAGAAAACGAAAACTCAGTTAATGTTCAGAGTATTGAAAGACTGAGCATCATGCGTCATTCATTTTCTAACAACTGTATCTCCAAGTTGTCTTTAGTAACAGAACACACAAGAACACTTTTAAGATAGATAAAATCAACTATTAAAATCAATGAAATCAGCCCAACATGGTGGCACACATATGCAATGCTAGCACTTGGGAGGCTGAGGCAGAAGGATCACCTTGAATTCCAGGCCAGCCTGGGTGATACAGTGAATTCAGAGCCACCCTGAACTGCATACTGAGACCCTGCCTCACAAAACAACAGAACTCATGAAAAGCAAAAGGTCATCTGAAGCTCTGCAGACATCCTGTTCAGCGTCTTCATTTTACAGGTGAGGAAACTAACGCTAGACAAGTCGTGCTGGGACCCAGTGCCAACACGGGCCTGCGGCAGCACAGCCCGATTCCAAACAACCCTGCCACTTCCAGGCCGGTATTCTTCTGTACACCACAGTTCCTTCTGCCTCCTTCTCAGAGAGAGGGGAAATAACAACAACAACAAAAAACTGTGTTATTGTTCTAGATATACTAGCGAAGCACTGGAAAAGAAATGTAGTACAGCCGGGCGTGGTGGCGCACACCTTTAATCCCAGCACTCGGGAGGCTGAGGTAGGCGGAGTGTTGTGAGTTCGAGGCCGGCTTGGGCTACAACATGAGCAAGACTGGCGTGAGCTACATAGTGCCTGTCTCAAAAAAAGAGTAGGGCCAGGAGTTTGCCTCAGTGGCTTAAGTGCCTGCCAGGCAGGTGCGAGGTTGTGAGTTTGAGCCCTGGTACCACCAAAAAAAAAAAAAAAAAAAAAAAAATGTAGTACAGAGTTGATTAAAATCAGAAAAAATCATTTCTTCAAAGATCATAGTGCAGCCTCAAGTTATTTGCCAAATACACCGAATATTTAAATGTTTCTTTTATTTATGACTCAGTTTCTCAATATGAGAACACCAGTATGAGTCAGGAAATCCAGGTTTGGATCTCTCTCAACCCTGCTCTTGAGTTAGTCCATCACTTTTCTGGTCCCAAAGCACATTTATTCAAACATGAGGAGCTCTGACCAGTTCTAATCTGTACCGAAGGAGAGCTTCATCTTTAACAACAGTCTGCTTTTTTTGTTTGCTTTTTGGAGACAGGGTCTCACTATGTAGTCGAGCCTGGCACTGAACTCACTATGTAGTCCAGGCTTGCCTTGAACCCATGGCTATCCTCCTGCCTCAGTCTCCGAAGTGCAACAGTCTGCTTTTCTAAGCAACTCCTTTGTGTCATATAGCTCTGATTGTTGATCTCTTTAATCATATTATTATAATAGCCCCCCCATCAGTTAATTATTCAAAAAGCTATCCGATGATAGTCTCATTTTGATGGCTATCTCACATCCTGGCTGGTTATTATTTTATAGGAATCCATCTAGGGGTGGAAAGAAAAGTATTCTTTATAAGAAAACCTACTGAGTGGTTTCTAGGAAAAACAAATAATCATTTCCTCAAACCAGCAGGTTTCTACTGTTGACTTCCCAGGTGGCAGGCACACACTAGCTTAATGAAATGGGAGGTCTTACTGCTGGAACACTGAGAACACAGCCTTTCAGGGATTCAACTGACAATAGCAGAAGAGGAGGAAATGAGGCCACGCCTTCCACACCGTTACGGCACAGCGTGGCTTTATTAAATACACGTGGTTTAGCCAATACATACGATGATCCATAACATGTTTGATTAAATCTGGAGCAAAATGATAAACACACAGGTATCTGTCACTCGCCTCAAGAACTAAGTATAAGTCAGAGGTACAGTTCTACTGATCTGTCCTCCTCCACCGCCGCATGCCGGTCACCTCCCAGGCTTCCACCTTTGCAATCCCACATTTTTATCACTTTTTAAAAAAGTCAATCACATATCTCTCCACAATACTGGGTGCCACTTTGCTTGTTTGTAATTGCAAAAAAAGTTATATCAAATGGCTCCTCTTCAAAAATTTGATGTTTTCATTCAATATAAGGTTTCTATGATTTATCCACACTGCTGCCTGTGGCTGGAGTGCATCCACTGACTGGACAAGAATTCTGTGTGTGCAAATGTATCACGCTTCATTATTCACCTTCGACGAGAGATCATACTTTGTTTTGCATTATAAACATTTATGCTAGCAAAGTGTGTGTTTTTTTGTTTGTTTGTTTGTTTTTGAGACAGGGTCTTGTTATGCAGTTCAGGTTGGCCTTGAACTCACTGTGTAGCCTCACTCACAGTGATCCTCCTGCCTCAGCCTCCCCAGTGCTAGGATTATAGGCATGCCCCACACCCGGCTCAGCAAAGTGCTTCTTAACCCACACATGCCAGAGTTTCTTGGAAGTACACGCCTGAGTCAAGAAGCATGTGTTATATTCAATTTTTCCTGATGATACTAATTTTTATTTCCTCCAAAGTGTTTGGTAATTTATAATCTCATGAACAAGTCAGTCCATGCTAATCCACATTCTCTGCAACATTTAGTAACCCCAATTTGTTCATTTTAGGGTAGAAAATGGCATTTAACTTTCCTTCCTATGTGTTGGCTAACTCACGCTTCCTCTTTGATGAAATGCTTACATGGACCTTTTACCCATTTTCCTCCAGAGTTATGTGCTCTTTTCTCACTGTTTCATAGAAATTTTATGAGCATTCTGGACGCAGATTATCTGGCTTTACCAGTTCTGAGTGACCAGGTTCAGACAAAGGAGCAGAAGCAGAAACAGCAGGAAACAGATGACTGGAAAGACCAACCTAGAATACGAGAGCTTTTCTCCACCCATTTTATTATTTTATTTTATTTGTTTGTTTTGCTTTTTTTGAGACAGTATATCACTACATACTTCAGGCTGGCCTTGAAGTTATGGCAATCCTGCTTCAGCCTCCTGAGTGCTGGGATTGTGGGCGGGCACCACCATGCCCTGCTCTCCACCCATTTTATAACAATAATGTAATTTACAGATATCGTCAAGTACCAGAAATATAAAACACTATATAATCAATCCAGCTTTATAATTTTTTGTTTTAATATAAATTCAGTCAAGAACAAATGTTGTGAAATGACTTCATACATTACCATTACAATATGCAATGTAACTTTCAGGAATTGAGGTAACAGACAAAATTTCCACTTTGACCCTGATACTTTAGTCAAGTGTTTTAACATATATTTTTGTGTCATGCTTTATGTGCCTCCAATTGAGAATAAGTCACTTAAATTGTCAAAGGGGTGAGTTTAAATGTATACGTACAAATGTTCTAAAACTGATTTTCAAAACTAAATGATATAAATTAGAATAACAGAGACCGAATCAGCTACACCTCGAGTCTCTGAGCTGATGTTCCTACACTTAACATACAAATCGTGCTGAGCAAATTCTAAGGAACTTCGAATCAATTATGCTCTTTGGCTTGAAGTTCAATGAGAAAAAATAAATTCCCAAATAGTTCTCAAAGATGTTTAGGAGTCTCTCTTCACATTTATACCAAGTAGACAGTTACACTAACTGGCAATTTTCTACCAGAAAATCTTGATAAGCAGTTTTATAATTGTCCTGTGGCTTCCCAGAACTCTTGGTAGACCATGTCATGAAAAGCAAAAGGAGAAAAAGAAATCAAAAGCTACATAAGATCTGCACCACTCTAAACGCTGACCCGATTCCTGCACAAGCAATCAGGGAATCATTTCACTCTAGAACCTCTCAGGGTAGCTGTGCACTCCTGATCTCTGATCTTCACATCAAAGCAGCAAGAATGATCCAACACATAACCCATACAACATACTATCAGCTCCCCTCATTCCCCAGTGGCTCCTCATTTCACTCAGAATAACTGATTCAGGTTTTTGAGATGAGGTGTCACTATGCAGTCAAGGTTGGCACTGAATGTGCTATGCAGCCCGTCTGGCCTTGTACCCCTAACCCTCCAGCCTCCACCTTCCATGTGCTGGGGTTACAGGTGCATGCTGGGATTACACGTTTCTGCCACAATGCTCAGAAAAGTCAAAGTTTTGTTTGTTTTGACTTTTCTTTTAGAAGACAGTTTATGTGAAGGTGAAGAAAAGGGGGAAGAGAAAGATGACAGAAAGCTATTCAATGAGTAGGGAACATCTGCAAGCAAAATACTCTAAGTCAACGTTTTTTTAAGTGTCACACACTTGGGCCCCATTCCCCCCTCCTTCTTACTGACTGCTAGTTAAACTGTTGACGGGCCAGGTCCAGCCCTGCCTCACTAGCTTTACGTCTCCTCTTTCCTGACAAGCCCACCCATGAGACTAGTTCCACAGGCACCACTCGCCCTGATCTTCACATCACTGCTCAGATGTCTCCTGGCAAAACCCTTCCAATCCACTCTATTGAAAATTCACTTCAACTGCAACACATCTGCTCTCGGCATTCTCTAGACCCCTTCTCTGATTTTTCTCTAATGTTACCAAATAATATTCATTTCTTTCACTCTGCCTGTCCTCCCACAGAAATGTAAAATCCAGGAGGGCCAGAGCTGGGTTTTGTTTGGTGCCTAGGAAAGGGGCTGGCACACAGCAAGCATTCAATAAACACTAGTTAACAAACGACGAATTCCTCTTAGGACTAAATAATGGAAATCTTTCTGAATTTTAAAACAAGATAATCTTAATAATTAGGGGACAACCATTAAACTCTTTACTTAAAATAATCCAAAATTTATTGAAAAGACATCATAAAAATACTAACTTGAAGAATGCAGTAGATCCGGCAGCTAACACATACTTTCCAAAACCTGAAGTTATCAATACAGTAAATAGTTCCCCACATATTTCGGTTTTAAATTCTGCCAATCCACAGAGTGAACCATTTATTTTCCACTAACTGCTGTCACATTCAACAACAGGTGGCTGGCGGGCACACATCACCAAACACAGGAAAATGTTATAAAAATGCTCATTCCAAACTGGTTCCAGACAGAGAGGCAAGTGCTCTGTAAGGGAACAAAGTCTATAAATAAAGGGCAGATATTTTTACATGTTTTAAATATTTTGGTTGGCAATCATCTCCAATTTACAGAAAAGCTGCAACTACTGTACAAGAATACAAAAAGTCGCCCCCTGTGTCACCTGTGCACGTGTGTCTTCTCCCGCTTTGGTGACTTCCACAGCCACACGCTGACTGGCCTCTCCTGAGCCAGCTGAGGATAAACTAGACAGACCAGAGCCCTTTGTGCCTTTGCTTCCAGGCCTGCTTGCTTGGGGATAGTCTCCTTCACAAACAAAGCACAGAGGCAACTTCAGCCAATCTGACCTTGTTATAATATCTTCCTCTTCTCTGAAGTCTGCATTCCAGTTCTCAATTGTTCCAGTAATATCCAGCATGGGATTGAGTTGCGGGGAGGCAGCAGAGTTTGTGGTTCTCTGTCTTAAGCTTCCTTTGCCCCTCCAGGCACTAATCAGAGAACACAGGCCTCCCCTACCCTGTTCATTTTGGATCGCCTATGCCTCTTTCAAACTAGATTCAGGACATACAGTCTTGGCCGGAATACTTGATAGGAAGCGATCCTGCATTCCCGCGAGGCATCCTATCTGGAGTCGCAAGGGGTCCACATGCCCGTATGATTGCTGGATCTCCCTGACAATATAGTCATTATTTTATCCCTTGCAAATCATATGCAATCTACAGAGAAAGGTTTTAGGACCTGGATCCCATCCCTGGTTAACAGTTTCCCCTGATTTTGTTAGGATTCTTGTACTCCCTAAACTTTACCGCGCTATTTTTCCAACTTCATTGCTTAGAATTCATTCACTTATTCACCAGTTTATTTTCAGTATGGATTAACTGCTGTTTTTAATGGTTCACTATTATATGTACTTGAGGATCAAATTATTCCAGATTTTACACAGTGATAATACCAACAGATTTCTTGTGACATGCTCACATTAAAAATAACAAACATGTTAAAAAAAATTCTTGTTTTTCACATTAAAAAAAATCTGCACTCATCTGATATATATATACCTTACCCTTCCTTGGAATCAACTATTTTTCCAGGAACTCTGGTTCCTTTGAATTGGGAACACTAATAGCAAGATTTGGGAGTTAAATGTGCTCTTGGCTTCTCAGCCTTTTTGTGGGGCACAGCTACAAAACGCAGTTCTTATGATTTGTGTCTAGATATCCCAGCAAAGTCTCACGTAGTCATCAGTGGGGCTTCCCTAAGACGGCTGGACCCAGCACGTGTGACCCTGGGATTGATTCACGGTGCAGTGCTAGGATTAAGGGGGCTAGGATTAAATTAGTCTAGTGACTGGTCTGGCACCCACCCTAAGCCTGGTAGCCTAGATGGAGTATAAAAGGGGCAGAAAGAAGCTGCTAGTAGTTTGGTACCTTCTGCCTCCTATGAACTGTTTGTCCTCTGCAAAGTCCCTCTGCCATGCTGCCCTGCTTTGGAGCCAGCCAACTAGGGACTGAAACCTCTACAAACTGTGAGCTGAAATAAACCTTCCCTCCTTTAACTCTGGGTGTTGCGTATTTTGTCTCAGCAACCAAAAAAGTAATCGAGACACCATTATATATGTATCTATGTATACACACATACATACATATGCATACAAATATGTTTAATCCATATATACATATACATGTACACGTATTTTACATATGGACTCGTATAAACATATGTATGTGTGGGTTTAAAATAAAGAATTCACATTCAATTCCAATTTATTCCTTTAATATTTAATTTTGTCTCCTCCATCCTACAATTGAAGTTCTTCCTTCCTCAGGGAAAACCCTCCAACAACTTCAAAATATTTACCCATCCTCAATACACCTAAAATTGTCCCAGGAGTACTTTAGCCATATAAGTTCAACACATAAACATAATAGAAAGAGTTCAGGATTGGTTTCTAAAGCTTCCTCTCACCTTCACCCAAGCTGAGGATAAATTCTGAAACATGTATTAATAAATTACTTAGATTACTCTATGTCCCCTTTAAAAATGTGGGCACACCACTAATTTAAAATATAATCAAGTCCATTTGTTTTAGTGAGCTAGAATTTTTTCAACTCCCATTCTCATTTAGAAAATAACATGCTTTGAAGCACCAAAATATGTAAAAGATGTAACTTTGGAGTGTCATTCCCTCCTTCCTGTTAACCGCTGACCCTGATACTTCCTCCTTTTTATAATAGTCAAGCAGATTTATTTATGCTTTATTTTCTCTTTCATCTTATACGAAAAATATTCATACTAAACTAACCATCTGAATTCAGATCAGAGGACGCTCTTTCCAAAGCATTTCATAAAACCAGTAATAGCAAGTACCATAATGTCATACCAAAGCCACACAGAGATTAAGAGAAAACTAGAAATCCAATATCCTTTGTGAACACAAGCCAAGAAACTTTGCCAAAGTCTCAGCAAACCAAACACAGCAACATATAAAAGGGAGTTCATATTAAAACCAAGTGGAGATTATCCTGGAAATGCAATGTCAGTCAACATTTGAAAAATTAATATAACTCAGCATATTAAGAGAATACAGAAGAAAAACCCTATTACCTTCAATCAAAATAAAAAAGCATCTGACAGATGCCAGGCATGGTGGTGTATGCCTGTAATCCCAGCACGTGGGAGCTGAGGTAAGAGGGCTGCTGCAAGCTCAAGGCCAGCTCGGGCTACACGGTGAGTCCAAGGCCACCCTGAACTGCACAGCAAGACCCTGTCTCAACTTCCCCACCCAGCCCCACCCCCAAAGAAAGGCATCTAACTGAATCAACATCCATTTAGGACAAACTCTCCTACTAAACTAGAAATACAATGAAAGGTAACCCAATAAACAGCATCTTTAAAACAGATACAGCTAACATGATATTTAATGGTGAGAGACCGAATGCTTTCTATCATGAATACTACTGGATTCTGGAAGTCCTACCCAAGGTAATAAAGAAAAAAAGCACAAGATATACATTGGAATGAAAGAAATGAAATACAACTGCTTATTCCAGGAAATAGGAATTATCCATAGAGAAAAATCCCAAAAAATCGACGTAGGAAAGTCTACTATAATTAGTAAGGGCACAGATAGAGCAATAGACAGACAGCCACATCAACTGATCATTTGTAATAGTACCCAAAAAAATAAAATACATGGGGATAAATCTAAAATTATGTTCAAGATCTATATTCTGAAAACTACTGCAATAGAAAGAAGGGTTTAGTTGCACTATACACACACACACCTTGAGTATCTACTCTTACAAAGTTGAGAGTAAATATTCAAATACTGTATTAATAAATTTGTATTAATAAATTCAAATACTGTATTAATCAATTTCTTAGATTCACTCTGAAATTCAGGGCTACAGAGGCAATGCAGTGGCAGAGCCTGGGTAGTGCGTGCAAGGCCGTATCCGGGTGATAAGCCTATGGCAACCAAGTTATTTATGTGGGAGTTATTTTGCTAAATGAAATCTCAGTATTCAGGTTTAATCGCAATGTGGGCACCTTGCAGTAAGTACGGTGCTGGGTCACCATTTGGATACTCGTCTCTCAAAGTTCCCCATTACTGTCCTAGGTTCTATCACCAGCACTGCAAAAAAACAAAAAAACAAAACGAACAAACAAAAAAAACCAAACAAGCAAAAAACTTAAAAAATTGTTCTGAAAATGATAAAACACTGATAAAATAAATACATGATGCCAAGATGACCTAGGAAAATGGAGACATATTCCATGTTCATAGATTGAGACAACATAGTCAAGATACCACTTTTTCTTAAATTTAACTACAAATTCAACACAATTTTAGCCAAAATTACAGCAAACTTTATTTTTTATTTTTCATTTTTTGGATTTCTATGGGATGATTCTAAAGTCCACAAGGGAAAACAGGGAAATTAACACAAACTTTGGAAATTTCGAAACCAATGTTGGAAGACTCATATTATTTGATTCAAGACTTGTAAAGAAAGCTACAGTTAACAAGAAAGTGTGGTATTGGTTAAAGGACAAATCAAAGGAAGAGACTACAGAAATAAACATGTATATATGATCAAATGATCTTTAACGTTTCAGTGGAGAAAAAAAAAAACTTCTCATCAAACACTACCAGAACATTTCAACATCCACAGGAAAAAACAGAAAACAAAACCAAAAACCTCAACCAACCCAGACAATTCATTATATGCAAAATTTCATTCCAAATAGGATACAGATATAAACGTCCATCTTAAAACTGTAAGACTTTTAGAAGAAAATCTATTGTAAAATCACTGAGCCAGGCATGGCAGTGCACGCCTGCGATCCCAGTGGGGGAACTGCAAGCCGGAGCCCACCCTGGGCAGCTCGTCGACTGAGTGAGACCCTGTCGGGAAAGTATCTTTAGAAAGGGCGGGGATGCAGCACGCAGCTGACTGTGAAGGCTCTGGGATACAGGCGCAGGGGGAGGGCCCTGAATTCCGGTACTACACACACACACACACACACCCAGGAGTGTAAGCATGCGCACCATAACCTTGGGTTAGGCAAAGAATTATCTGATAGGGCACTAAAGTATAAGCCATAGAAGATAAAAAATTACCAAAATGGCCTTCACCAAAATTAACTTTTGTCCTTCAAAAGACAATATTGTGGGGAAAAAAGTCACGAACTGTGAAAAATTATTTACAAAACACGTATCACACTGATATTCAAAATACGATACACAACTCTCATAACTCTGTAATAATAAAGCAAACAAAGTTTAAAAAGAGCAAGATGTCAACACATGAAAAGATACAGACAGCAAATGACTGCAAATGTTAGCCTTTTTGTGGACACCTGTTTTCACATCTCTTGGATATGCACTTAGGAATGGAATTTATAGTTCATAAGGAATAATGTTTAAATTACAAACAATTCAGCACCGCTTGTTTAAGTGGCTATGCCATTTCCCTGGCAATGTTTGAAACGTCCAGTTCTACCCATCCCTACCGAACTCTGCATGGTTAGTTCTCAAGTGTAGCCAGTCCAGTGAACGCAGTGTTCTGTCACTCTACTATGGCTTTTTGTTCAACCCCTTTGTCCATTTTTTGACAGGGCTCTTTGTCTTACTATTTGGTTGTGAGAATTCTTTATATATTCTGGTTCAAACTGTTTGCCAGGTATTTGCTTTGCAGATATCTTAACATCTGTAGCTAGCCTTTTATAAATGGTAAAGCACATCTTGCAAAAACTTATGGAGTTGTAAATTTATTATTTACTGACTTTTATTTACTTACATATCTGAGTAAATTTTTTCTTTTTTGTTTTGTTTTTTGAGACAAGGTCTTGCTGTGCAGTTCAGGCTGGTCTTGAACTCACTATGTAGCCCAAGATGACCTTAAACTTACGGCAATGCTCCTGCCTCAGCCTCCCAAGATCTGGGATTATAAGGATGTGCCACCACACCAAGGAATAATTTATTCTTAAAAAAGAAATAGACTGCTCTTTTAAAGGTGACGAAATCAGCATCTACTAGTAAACAATCTGGAAATAAAGCAAAATGGCAGTTTCTAAAACTGAAATTTGGAAAACAAGACCTTATATATCTAGTTACAAGTCCTGAATAGTTTTGTGTTCCTATTAGATGCCCCGACATGAAACCTAAGGTTAACAGAGGAGCATAACACACTGAAGCCCTCCCTCCTGCAAGTCCTACTGCAATGTGACCTCTGAATTATAGACATTTCAGATCGGGATACACTGTTACCATTTTTAAATTACAGAGTAAGTTTTAAATGGAAACTTCATGTTGATGGAAAGGTAAAGAAATTCAACCGAGGAGTAATTACATAAAAAGCTAACTCTTAGGATGCTTTTCTGGGAGATCAGACAGTCAAATACATATAATCAAATAATAAAAACAACATAGCCCTTTTGCTGACAGCATAGATACTTTATCTAACACTTCTTACCTGTGCTTAATCATTCTGAGGTCATCTCTCCTAACTTTAAGGGGCAAAAATCATGTGCTAGCATCTTTCACATTAACTAAGGTATATTCTTTTTTTTCTTTTTTTCCCCCAAATCTATTTTATTTCAAAGAGAAAAATAAAGAAGAAAAAAGAAAACAAAGTTTCAAAACATGTCAATCAGGGGGCAACAATGGTACATACACTGCACAGTGGAATTGCCAAATCATTTACTCAAGAGTACAAGACATCTGCATTCAATTGTCCAAACAATAAAGTACATTCTTAATGAAATATAAAATACCAATACAGAACTTCTAAAAAACTAAACCAAACGCTGCTTCCACAAAACTAACTCTTCTCTTCCTTTCCCTTAACCAATGACTCAAAAATGATCATGATTAAAAAGTACAAATCTTTTCAGATATTTTCCATGGTAAAGAAACAATATATATGAAATATATGTCCACACACACACTATATATCATATTACCATTCTAAAGTTTAAAATAAAAAAGACCTGTTTGTTTGAGATACGGTCTCACTACACAGTTCAGGCTAGTCTTGAACTCACTTTGTAGCCCAGGCTGGCCTTGAACTCAAGGTGAACCTCCTGACTCAACCTCCCGAGTGCTGGGATTACAGGCATGTACCACCGCACCCAGCCAAAAAAGACATTTTGAAATGAAGCCTTTTACAGTCAAGGAACTACAAAATATGAAGTCAAAAATAAAAAATTTGAGTCAACTAAGATAAGAAATAAGTTAAAAGTACATTCTCTGGATGTGGCTAAAAATCTTGCATAAATTTTAGGAACAGACAGAACATATTAACTCTGTAAGAGGCACTTCTTGGAGGGGCTGGAGCGCCTACAATCTTTTCCTGCGCTTGACCAATGACTTGAGAAGATCAGAAGCTAAACGACAGGGAGATTCTGGGAACAGCTACTTGAATTGATCCTTTGCAACAGGGCTGTTATGGCTTACGTCTAAAATGTCCCCCAAACGTCCTAAGCGTGCGGAAGGTGGCTGGAAACGCGAGTACATACTGAAAGGCTGGTCGTGCAGTTAGCCCAGCCGTGTGCAAGTGGTGTAGGGTGCAGACCTGGAAGGGGCTCCCCCTCTCTGCCTCCCCCTGTGCTTTCCCTGACCTCTGCCTGCCCCTCCCACCATGGCCCTTTCTGCCTTGGGACCAGATAACCATGGACTGAAACTGTGAGGGAAAACAAATCTCTCCTCCTCGAAGCTGTGGGTGTTGAGTAGTCTGTTCCGGTTGGAGGGAGACCGAGAGGGAGAGGACTGCTACACCCGCGGAGGACCCACTGGCCTGAGCCCAGCATTCAACCCCGCTGCTCAGGCAGTGACACCACGCCCTCTGCGTTACTGAACTGGCGAGGGCCAGTCCGTGACAAACACGGCCTCTAACTCTGCTTCTGCCCGCACCACGACCCCTACCCGAGACTGCTGAGAAATCACGAGGCCTCTGAACTTCCCAGGGCGAGGGTCACGGTCTACATCACCGGGCTCAGCGAACAGGAGGCAGTGAGGGCTGAATGCGTGAGGTGCACCTTGCGGATCCAGCTAAACCAGCAAAGGGGCACGGCAGGGTCCCGCGGTACCGAAAAGGCCGTGGGCACATCTCCGCACCTGGCGTCTCCCGCCCACCTCCGCAGCACACCCGAGGCGTCCGAACAGTGGGCGGTGGTGCAGGAGGCATCTTTCCTCGGCTCTGCGCCTCGCTGCTTGTCTCGAAAACTACAGAAGCACTTTATCGAGTTGTATCTGGCACTCAACAGGAAATACACGAGGAGATAAACAAGTCACTGTGCTACTGCAAACTGAGTGCATCACATTCGGTTTGTCATCTTCGTAACAGGAGAAAAACTAGTGAAAACAGAGGCTCTGGAATTGACTGAGCTGAGTTTCCCTGGTCACCAAGGAGTAGGGAAGTTGCTACAACGCCTCGGGGGCCAGGAAGACCAGGGAAACCCTCGGGAGTCACTGGGAGGATCTCCCAGCCCCTGAAGGCAGAAGACGGCGCAGTTGCGCATGCCTGATGACCAGGACTCAGACACTCAGGGGTAAGTACTGAGGCGGCACGCTAGGAGCAGAGGCCTCAGAAGCCAAGGTCCCAGCACACGTGAGAGCCGTCTTTCCCCTCAGGAGGACGGGGCAGGCCCTGAGCTGCAGCCGCCATCCATGTCCTCACTCGTCTCTGGCGTGTCACAAGCACTCCTGCCTTTCCCTTTAAATATATTTTCCTTTAATTTCTTCCTCCTTTTCCCCACTCATGCAGATGGCAAATCAGCAGGAGTTAAATTTAGGCTGTAAAATATTAAGGAAAATCTCACTGGAACCGGAGATGGCACCGCACCCACGCTGGTCGTGCTGTGACACCACCTCTAGATATGGCACCTCCGCTCACACTGGGATTTCGTTTCACAAGAAAAATGGCTTCAGTGGGGAGACAGGAAAACAGGGTTCTTTCTACATGGGTAACTGGGAAAGGGAATGAGCAGAAAGAAGATAAAAGAAAAGGGGTGGTTAAGCTCGCAAGAGATGCAATATTCCACACTCCTGGGAAGCTCGGCAGCTTCTGATCTCAGCTTTGGGAATGGCCCCTGGCACACGGAGGCAGAGTCCAAGGACACAGGTGAACATCACAACTCTGCGTGTCCTGGCTCCAGGGGAGACAGAGACCTGACTGGAATGAGGATAATCTAATACTTTCTTGCTTACACATAATTTGAGCCAAGCATGATAGTACAGACCTGTAATCGCAGCACTCTGGGAGGCTGAGGCAGGAGGATCACAAATTTGAGCCTAGACTTGGCTGCTTAGTGATTTGGCAAGACCCTGCCTCAAAATGAAACCTTTTAAAAGCCTAGAGATGTAGCTCAGTGGAAGGGTCCTAGGTTCAATGTCCAGTACTTCCAAAAACAAGACAAAAGAGAAATGTCCAGCTCTGCTTCTGTCTGTTCAAGCTTCTCGCATTCAATTCATCACTCAGTCGCCAGGAGGAGTCCCATAAATACCTGCTCCCTCTTTAAGCTCATGAATGTCAATTGACTGAAACCAAAAACATGCTAACATGACTTCAAGGAAGCAATAAAATATGGAAGGCTCTCACTTTAATGCACCAGGAGCAGGCATTTCCTGGCTTCCTCTGACCCTGCTCAGCAGGACAGTTCTGCCCGCATGGTGGTGACATTATAATTCTCATGCCTAACATGCTTTTTCACATCCTGCTATTTTGCAAGAGCACACATTTGCCTGACACTGAAGTCGCTCGTCTCAGCAGCAGTTCCCTGTCGAAGGCGCTGCTGTCAGGCATCAGCAGCTCCCGGGTCTCGTGACGCCTGCCCAGGCCAAGGACGCCTGCTCCGTGATTGCCGAGTCACAGGGGAAGTGATTTTCCCCTTCCGAGATTTCTAATGCAAATAAAAGGTGACCAAGCCCAGCCTGCTTCTGCAGCCCCTGTGCTCCTGCTTCTCCTCGTCACCCCACGGGTCATGGCAATTTCAGTTCCAACATTTCAGCATTAACATTAAAACTCACGTGACAGGTCAAGGGTTTGCTTCCAGCTCATTCTGATACCTGCGCTCTTCTACTCCTGCCTCTTCTGCTGTCCCAGCCCCTGGTACAGCTCAGTGACTGCACTCACGTTTCTGTCAGGACACCTGCAGAGGTCCCCTGTCCGGCCCGTCTTGCCTTCTCCCAGCATGGGAACACCTGCTTTCATTTCTAGTCCCAACCCTGAGGACTGGTAGCATATCGAGAGTCCAGGACCCACAGACAGAATTCTTGGACCCAGGGAGGTCCTGTCCGCTGGCCTTTCACACGGACACACCCTCTTCCCTAGGGTCTGCGTGCTTCTCCACCTTGGATTCCCAGGAACCACAGAGGGAGCAGAGGAGCCTCGGGCTCTTCACCTGACATGTAGGCCGAGCTAGACTGGCTCTCCTGCAGTACAACTCCCATCCATGGACTCCGACTCCATCCTGTAAAACGGGAGCATCTGCCTTACACTAAAACTCAGGTACACTGTCGCCTACTGCAAATATGACAATGCCCCACCAACTCTACAAAATAATTAAACTTACAGAATTTAGAAACATAACAGGTAGATGAATAAAAGAGAAATGTATTTTCTAAATCATATAAACTGGAAACTTTGCAATACAGCACTATTAAAATGATAATATAATACAGAAACAGTTCTTGGACGTTTACATGCAAACTTTTATTTTTCGATCACCAGATTCAAAGTTTTAAAAATAGAGAAAAGATAAAGACCACGTTGTATTTTCTAAACATATTCTGTTATAGTCTAACATGAAGTGACCGCCTGATTCCAAGAGTTTTAGCAGCAGTTTCTTGATACAAAATATGAAAGGTGCAACACAACAATAAACGCTGTATATTTCCAGTTTCTAGTCATATAAGTTAGTGCCTCTTTCAATTAATCAATGAATGCTGAATTCAGTTTTGTTTCGTTTTGCTGTTCTGTTTTATTTTTCTGAGACAGGGTATTGCTATGTAGCTGACTGGCCTCAAACTCATTAGGCAGCCCAGGCTGGCCTTGAACCTCCTGTCTCAGCCTCCCAAGTACTAGGATTACAGTCATGTGCCAGCCCACCCAGCTAATGCTCACTTCATCTTTATGAAACTCATTAAATTTCTAATTCTATTTAGTGCCCCCAAATGAGATTCCTACTACATTCTCCAAAATTTAGAACTGTTATTATTATACACTCATTAATTACAGTTGTTCCCCATACTGCCTTTCTTTACAACCTCAATTTCCACCTAAACAACATGCCACAAACAGGATTATCTTCACTATCAGAGAAAAAATTCCAAGGAGCCCATGGTTCAAGGACCAAAGCGTATAAAGCTTGAGTGCTTCACAAAGCCAGCTGCAGGAAGGACGAACACGGCAGGCAGTGCGGAGCCCCGAATACTGGTGAGGAGCAGCCCACAAAGGAGCTCTTTAAGGAAGGGGTAGCATTTTATCAGCTTAATATTTTCAGCATGAACAGTGGACACAACAAACTCCTGCTGAACGAAGACACGCGCTCAAGGGCTCTGATGGCAGTAATGGGAGTCGAGCACACTGAGTTCAGCCTGCACAAGAGCCGCTGAGGAACATCACCCCACGGGAGGACTTCAGTGTAAGGCCAAGTGTAACTCGAGGTCTAAGAAGTCCTTGTTCCAAAAACGATCCCCACTGATCAATAACCCCAATGCAAAATGCCTCTCACGTTGGAGAATGATTTAATCTTATCCTTTCACCAAACAATTATTTTTCCTGTATTCTAAATTTATATCCCATAACCTCTTCCTCAGTCCAATATCCTGTTTAATATTATCTTTTAGAAGCCTATTTTAGCACTTGCTTATTTTGGTAGGACATCTCTATATTTCCGGCATCTGGATATAAATTAGCGGGTAATATGTT
This sequence comes from Dasyprocta punctata, assembly GCA_004363535.1. Taxonomy (NCBI): domain Eukaryota; kingdom Metazoa; phylum Chordata; class Mammalia; order Rodentia; family Dasyproctidae; genus Dasyprocta; species Dasyprocta punctata. The sequence continues at coordinate 4,757 of RJWM01001357.1, read as the reverse complement.
TATCTGCGGAATTCCTGTTCAAAAACATGCTTCTTTGGTTTGCAACAGAGGTTACAGCTAGTTGAACACTCACGAAGAAAACAAGTTATCTGATGGGACAATAATAGTTCAGTTTTAACTATAATTCTAATAAGCCACAGAATTCTTTCCTAATGTCATTGTTTTACCACCTTTAATTATTTTACAAAAACAAGATACTTTAACAGATCCCTTAATGATACCAGGTGATGGAATGCAAATGTCTAACCCCGAGCCTGCGCACAGGACTCACTTCTGTTACTCAGAAGGGTGAGACACAAACACAAAAACACGCATGGACATCGATATGCCCAACATGCTATGTAAGAGCATTTCTGCACTTTAACAAAGCTCATGAAAGCAGGCAGAGATGTAATTAATAACTACGGCCATTCTTAACATTAACTAACAACAAAGGAACAATTTGACGGTAAAATGCACTCATTTTGTTCCATTAAAACAAGACCTTCGTTGGAACGCTGCTTTACCAGGTGACATCAGGATATGCAGAGCAACTAAACTCTAGGTCAGGTGGATGTCAACAAGCAGAGTGGGAAGAAGAAAGGCTGGAATGTGAGGGTTCTTTAGACGACCTGTCAGTGTGGCCAAGCACAGGCCAAACGTGGCTGATGATCAATGACAGTGTGGCTTGTGGGGCTGCAGGCATGAACCAGCAGAAGAGTATACGCCCACAGTGTGAGCCCTTGGGTAAGTTCCCAGTACAGAGAAAAAGAAAAGGTAAAAAGAGAAGAGCAGAGAAGAAGAATAGAGTTAGTCAAGCTGAAGAAATTCAAAGTGCATGAAAACCCAGAAAAAAATAATAAAATTTTCTTAAAAAAATATAGTACTTTTCTCCAAGCTATGAACAGAGCACACAGCACTATACCCTGAGAGACAAGGAGGTCATCTTCCCTGCGCTGCCCTGCGCTGCCCCAACCACACAGGTACCTGTGGCAGACAGTGGTGGCCCCGATGTCTTGACAGACTCCTGCCTCCTCCAGCCAGAGCAGACACCCAGGCCAACCCCCGCGCGGTGATGCACGTGAAGACAAGCCAGGAATCACCGCCCTTATTTACTCTGGTGACTCAACTCACACAGCCATCTAGGTCTCAGTGGAGGAGGAGGTGGAGCACACAAATAAATGTTACGACGCAGTTTTCATTAATATTTATTGCGCAACTAATGCTAACACCGGAGATTTCCTGCTCATGACAGGTTTGACAAAGAAAACAGCTTCTGGAAACCTTCAGGACTGGATTCAAGGGAGCCAGCAAGACGGACTACTGCCACTCACACTGAGGCTCTGTCTTCTTCCTCACCCCTCCCCCTCCGCGCCTGTGGCTGTGTCCTTCCCCTCTCTCCCGCAGCTTCTCCTGGAGCCCCCGGAGACCTGCCACGGTCTCCCAGCAGAGCTCAGCTCCACATGGCAGCACAACTCTGCAATGTTTTCTTCACTCAAAAGTAAGGCTTTCAACACACTGGCACTTCAGAAGTCACGCTACAGCAATGCGGCAGTTTTCATCCTGACCAAAGACATAACTCATCTCATTCATTTCTGGATCTATCAAACTAAATGAAATATACAAAGCTCACACCATTAACCCAACAAATTACCTAAAAAAAAAAAAAGTAGAAGAATATATTGAACCTTTCTATTGACAAGCCCCATGTCCCTGAATTCAACCAACCTTGTATTAAAAACTCACCAAAAAAAAAAAAAACAAAACAAAAAACGCCTAAGGTGCCACAGTAGAGTGCTTCCCCCAGCACACACAAGCCCTGGATTGGATCCCAGGTACCATAAAAACAAACACGCACAAACAAATTGTGTCTGTACTGATACATACAGCGTCTATTTTTCTTGTCATCATGCTCTAAATCATACCGCATAACAACTATTTGTATAGCATATATATGGTATTGGATACTACAGGTAACTAGAGAGGTGTGTGAGTTGCCAGCAAATACTGCATCACTAGTCAAAAAGACAGAAGTGCCAGAGTTTGGCTCAGTGGCCTAAGCGCCTGCCTGGCAGGCATGAGGTTGTTGAGTTCGATCCCCGGTGCCACAAATAAATAAATAAATAAATAAAAATAAAAATAAAAATAAATCAAAAAGACATAAGTGTCCTAAGATTCTGATATCCTCAAGGGTCCCAGAACCAATCCCCCAGGTACTGCACTGCAGACAGGAAAACAGCACGGGTATCCCTACCCACAAGACCCAACACCAGGTTACAGCAACCCATGCCATACTTTTCTACTGTAAATTTGTAGCTTAGCATAATAGTAGCTGGCTGTGCATCTCAATAGCTACCCAGGAAGCAATCTTTGTGTTTACCTGCTTGGTATGATGAAAGGCAAGATACATACATCTGTGCAAAAGCATCAAACTGAGATTTTTACCCACATGATGCTCCATCTAACAGGTTTTGCATATGTTTCCCTGAGCATCACAAGGGGGTAAAATATACCCACACCACTCTCCTGCTCTATAAACATGTACTTTACCATAAACAGAATGTGGGTATGACTCATAGTGGTTGCACCTGGGGAAAGCAAAAACCACTTGGCATTCATCCACTTGGCAAACAAACAGCAAGGTGTGTATGGGAGACCCAGGCAATCCAAAGCAGCAACAGAGTTTTACCCATGAAATGCTCATTACTAAATTTCTGTGAATTTAGGATTTGTTTTTTTGAAAAGTTTTCTTTTGATTTTTTGGTAGAAGTAGCCCAATTCAGTACAATGGCACATGAAAAACCAGATCTGCAAGCTTTTGAAGATGTTGAAAGTGAATCATCAGATCATTCATGCATGCATGATGAAATGATAATGACTTTGATATTGGCCACGTGAACCAAAATACCTGGGACACTGACATGGAACAAGAATCAGCCGATACAGACACAGGGAATGCAGACCTCCTTGATTCAGATGACAAAGAAAACAACAATGTGAGTACGTATTGGTACAAAATGGTCACACAACGAAAAGGAACAATCCAAAATTAGAATTAGGTCCGAAAATACAGTGAGAATCTTGGCAGGGAAACCTACTAGATGAAATGCCAGCACTGCCATTCAACGTTGGAAACTGTACCAGGTGAACTACTACAAGATACTGTGAAATACACAAATGCTGAAATACAAGTAAAACACTCTGTATGCACCGACAGCCATACTCAAAAATGTAGTTATTATGACATCTCACTAGGTGAACTGAAAGCATTCACTGGTCTACTGTGCTTCTCAGGGCTTTCCACTGCTAGTCACAGGAATGTCAAAGACTTACGGAAAAGTGATGGGTGTGAGCTTGAGGTTTGTAGAATAACAATGACAATGAAGAGATTTGGTTTCCTTCAAAATTGCCTGAGGTTTGATGACAAAACTACCCACCAAGAAAGAAAAAGAACTGATAATCTGGCTGCTACTTGTTCAGGGTTTGAAGATTTGTGGGTAATTGTCAAGCAATTTACACACCATCTGAATACATGACTATTTATGAACATCTTGTAGCATTTCATAGTTTGTAGATTCAGGCAGTATATTTCCCAAAAACCTTCAAAATATGGCATATAAATGTATACCCATGCAGACGCAGAGACTTATTATACTTTCAATTTAGAAACTTATTCTGGAACTCAGCCACTAGGTCTTTATTCATATAGTAATAAACCAAATGATGCTGAGTAGTCTTGTTGTTCCCATCTCCCAAACTAATCAGAATATGACACTTTACAACTGGTTTACCAGTTTCCAATTGATGATACATTTGCTAACACAGTCCAAGTTGACCAGCAAGGAGAGGAAACTGTGTGCAGGGAAAAAGCAGAAATTCCAAATGAAATGTTGCCATTTCAAAACCGAGAATTGTAAAGCACAATCTTTGGATTTCAGAAAGCTGTAACACTGGCCTCATGTATGGCAAAGAAAAACAAACTGGTATGGGTGATGTCAACATTGCACCTTGACAGAAATATTGATAGGAAAACTGGCAAACAGAAGCCTGAGGTGCAGACTTTCTACAATGAAACCAAAGGTCGGGGAGATACTGTTGAGTTAATCAGCAATTGTGATGTCACCCGAAACACAGAACACTGGCCAATGGTTATCTTTTACTCGGTCCTAAACCTCTGGCATAAACAGTTTGATATTTTATAAAGAAAATAACAAAGGCAAAATATGACAAAGAAGCTTTCTTAGAAGACTGGGACTGAAACTCATTAGAGATCATTTACAGAAGAGGAAAAACAAAATATTTCTGCCCAGGGAACTACACAAAAAAATTGTGGAGCACACTGGTGAGCTGAGAGGTGAAGAGGCAGGCGCAGCATCACAAAGACGGCAACAGGAAAACAGAAAGGCGGCAACGGTGCCCCACAGCAGAAAGCGACAGGAGAACAAAACATGCGCTATCAGTGTAAGAGATACTTGTGTATAGCCGGGCGTGGTGGCACACGCCTTTAATCCCAGCACTCGGGAGGCTGAGGTAGGCGGAGCGTTGTGAGTTTGAGGCCGGCTTGGGCTACAACGCGAGTGCAAGGCCGGCCTGAGCTACATAGTGCGACCCTGCCTCAAAAAAAATAACCAGGGCCGGGAGTTTGGCTCAGTGGCTTAAGTGCCTGCCCTGGCCCTGGCAGGCGCAGGGCTGTGAGTTCAATCCCCGGTGCCGCAAAAAAAAAAAAAAAGAGATACTTGTGTATGACACACGCAGTTGTCAAGTGTGACAGCTGAAGC